>JAFBJS010010141.1:0-53490 GCA_016785265.1 Paraplagusia blochii | reverse complement strand
AACCATATTTTCTTAGCAATAAACTGTCATGAAATATATCATAAGTAACGGATTTCTCCATGATATTGGCTCCTCCAGCAGACAAACCCCCACAGAGGACGCATACTGTAGGTACAACAGGAGAGGCATAAAACTATAAAATATATTTATACATATATACATATAAATATATTAATTTTAATTCAGTGTTGATTCATTTTTAATTCAGTGAGATTGAATAAAATCAAGGAACAATGTAATGTCTAATGTAAATTAAAAAAAAATTGCCAACCAGTAGAAGACATTAATTACAATGAATTAGAAGATTCAACCTGAGCAAAAACCAATTCACAAACAAAGGCATTATGTCATAATCCCAAAGAAAGGAGCAATTTATGAGTGGGAAATTGTTGATATTGTGAAAGGCAGTTTGGAAATCTACTGTTGTTATGGTTTTGCCCTTGTAAAGCGAAAAAGGTTTGGTATAAAGTCCCTTGAGCTTAACCTGTATTACAGGATTTTATTGCTTTATGCATTCTATTCGTATAAAATATGTCCATTTTATATAAGTAAACATATATCAAATTTTTTAAAAATAGGTAGAAGACTTAAGTATGTAGTTATTTGAATGGTCGCTTCTATTCAAGTAACTCAAAACAGTGTGCACACCATTCATCTATAGTCAGTGAAGCATTATATTAAAAAATAAGAATGAAACTATATTCTTAATAACTCAAGGTAAATGTTTGAATATAATACAATTTATAAACACACATATATATATAAAAACCTCATACGTATATAGACATATGTATATATATGTGTATCTGTGTATGTATGTGTGAAAATGTATATTTGGCGGTATATGCCTGTATATATGTGCATATATATGTATATACATATATATTTATAAACATGCATATACAGACATACACAGACATACAGTATATGTGTGTCTGTGTCTGCATGTGTGTAAATGTATATTTGTCCGTATATGCATGTATATATGTACATAGTTATAATTTATATATAAATATAAATAGATATATACATATAAACATATATACGTAAATACATACACACACACACA
Organism: Paraplagusia blochii; assembly: GCA_016785265.1. Classification (NCBI taxonomy): domain Eukaryota; kingdom Metazoa; phylum Chordata; class Actinopteri; order Pleuronectiformes; family Cynoglossidae; genus Paraplagusia; species Paraplagusia blochii. The sequence continues at coordinate 52,421 of JAFBJS010010141.1, read as the reverse complement.
CACACACATATATATATATAAATATATATATTTCTTGTGGTATTGTCTGTGAGTCACACCCAAGAGACAGGAAATCATATAGGGGTCTTGCCATGTACCATTAGTGCCAGTTAGGTCTATAACATCATTATATTCAACCCTGCCCCCAACCTTAGACACACACACGTTACACACATACATTCTATATGAGCAGCAGCACCCAGACTGTCGTCTCAATGCCCTGTTTGAGGGAGCAGTTTGGTTGAGACAGCAGCGTTACAGTTCCTCGGCACTGCGTCATGAATCATAAAGCAGACAAATGTAAAGAAGTGGACGGGAAAGGGAGGGGATGCGACAGAGACAGACTGTGCAAAAAAGGAGGAGGAAATATAAGTCTTCCCAGAGAAGAGAGTTGAAAAGAGATGCACGAGGAATGTCTTAAAACTGTCTTCTGGCTTCCTTTGTTAATTTCTCTCTTCAGGTGAAGCTGAAGAGACAAGGGTGGTGGGTTGAGAGGAGGAGCAAGAAAGATACCAGACGGTGACTATGTTCCATTTAACATGCAATAAAGCAGAACATATTACCTCCTCTCACTGCCCACCTACATCCTCAAGGTGTCCCTATATCATTTAATACAATCCTCACTTTTAATCTCACCATAGTCCAGTCAGCAAATTTTCATAACAGAGACACTTTTTCCCGTGGTCCTCTGGCAACGACGTCATTATTCAAGAAACGTATCGACTGCACGAGGATGTAGTGAGGCCGACGCTGGGATTCCATCACCATGCAGATGAGTTATGCCAATAAAGCATTGAATAAAATGGAATCAAGTCATTTTTCAGGCCAACTTGTATTGATTACATTGACAAGGAGCTGTGACTACTGTATGTAGACCTGTGGCAGTAAAATGGCTTTCATACATCTGTGTTAGTGACACGACACAGTGGTTGAACAGTAAAACACATCCGCTAATGTGTTCCACTATTTGTCATAATTTACTTTACATTAATGGGAAAATATACCTGCATAGAGACACGCAAGTTGGATTGGAAAACTAAGTTATTGTAGAAAGTCATTTCAGCAAGAACTGAATTAGTTCTTGTTGATTAGAGTCATTTTCAAGATGGTCATAAAGATTTTATTTCTCTCATTGTCTGTGCAATGACATAGCATTATACATCTTCTTGTGCAGGCACAGAGGCATTCATTGTAAAATAGAAGTTGCAGCTAAAACAGGTTCATATTGTATTTCTCTAATTAGAAGGAAAGATTTTAGCAATTCTGCATTTTTGGAGGATTTAATGTTGGTGGTTTAAGGTTATACTGCACTTAGGGCGAATCAATCAGTTATTTTTAGTAATGTCTTCTAAAACAATGGATTAAAGCTAAATAGTTTTTGTTAATTAGACCAAATAATTACACCAAGCCTTTTTTGCTGACAGTGGAAGTTTATTACAAATTCCCCTTGATATCTCAATTGCCCCACGGGGATAAATAAAGTTTTCTGAATCTGAATGTTAGTGTAAGCAGCGTTGGTTTGTTGTAATTTTTTGTTTCAACTCATTGTTTTTACGTGTAAAGCACTGTTTAGAATACATATGGCCCCTGGTAAAGGACTTTTGGGAGAATTCCAATGTATTGGTTAAGCTAATTTCCCAAAGGGATTGATAAAGTTCTATCTATCCATCCATTCATCCATCTAACCGTCTATCTAAGTTAATGTAACTTTATTGTTGTTTTCATGAACTGCAGACAGTGATCTGAAGAGCAGGATATAACAATATTAGGATTACCTTATGGTCTACAGTGCAAAAACATGGACGTGGCTATCTTGAGCAGAACACAACTAAACTGTCACTTTAATCACTTTTAATGTAACCAAAAAATTTGTAACAAATCAACTCATACTATTTTTTTTATTCACAATTATCATATATATATATATATTTTTTTTTTTTTGCCTTATTAAAATACACTTACATGATTAAGTCTACCGTAACAGCGTTTTAGATGTTGTACAATCAATAACCACTGAACAGGAGCATATCAACCAACACGTGTTCCAGCCACCATAAACATAATGACCAATTCCCCTGACAAAAGGCAGGGCAGTCGGTGGCCTAGTAGTTAAGGAAGCGAACTTGGGTCCGCAAGGCCCCCGGTTCAAATCCTTCTACCGCTGAGGTGCCCTGCATGGTAGCGTCCCCACACACTGCTCAAAGCTGCCCACTGCTCACTTTGGGGATAGGGTTAAATGCAGAGATCACATTTCGTTGTGTGCTGTGGTGTAAATCACAATAAACCAAATATTTTATTTTTAACATTCTGTTATTCCCACTACAACTATTTTGTTGTACCACTTTATTCTAAAAAAGAAAAAAAACAGACCCATCTGCTCCATTTCTACAGGAATTCTAATACTGTTATTATTCAGTTATGATTTAAGCCACTTAAAGCACTCAGGCAAATGCAGCAGACAGGCATGTGTGCATTCTGCTTTCACACATGTTGCTAAAAATCATCATCCTTTTGGCGCACTCTGACTCCATCTGCACTACAGAGGTATATGGAGCTCACCAGATTGAGTTCCCAATCACCACATTGTCTATTTATCATCATTTGGGTCCACTTAGGGGTTAATAGGGTTAAGGGGCGGGTGCTGGTTCTCCCTTAAATAGCCCTCACGTTCTCTGTAGTTAGAGCAGGCGTCAGTATGGAGGGGGTAAATAAATACAAATGATCCAGTTAGAGAGAAAAATGACATGCATTTTGCTCACACTGCTTTTTAAAAGCCAAAACTGAGTGACCCCCTGCAGTTACATCCATCAGCCTGGATATGAGGTCGGCGGGGAGAGAGAGAAGACGGGGTAAAACAGAGGAAGGCGGATGAAAACGGAGGACGAAAAGTGTGATTGATACAAAGACAGCGAAAGAATAAATAGTGTATGGTTGACGGAGGTGGGGGACAATAACAAAGACAGAGTGAGTGGGTGAGATTTAAATTAGACAGAGACACTAAGCAAACAGTGGGAGGACAGTTGGTTAAATGGGAGTACAAAGGAAAATGTCTCAACGTCTTCTTTGACAAAACATATTTCTCAGGAGACAGGACAGACATAAGTGTTTTCTCTATAGACTACATACAAACGTAGGGTCATTGTTTGTGACCATATATCTAATGGAATATCAAACACACAGTAATAGCTGCAGCTCCATTACTGACCACCAGAGGAATTTCTTAATAATAATAGTTTCTCTCATTAACTAAGAATATGGCACTTATATTTAGATCAGTGATTCTCAACTGGTGGGTTGCAACCTAAAAGTGGGTCATGCACCTATTCTTAATTCCGATTCTGTACCTGTGCTGTTGCAAAAAGAAATTTCCCCACTGTGGGACACATAACGAATCTAAATGGACACATTTTCGGGGTTGCAGTAAATTGCAATTTAAAAAGAACGGAAAATGGAAATAATATTAACAATTATTAAATAATAAGCAAGTGATATAATGTGATTCTAACTGTGTTATAATAAGTATATTTGATAAATATAAAAGAGGACATTTTTTGAGGGGTCACCGCTTGTTATTTAGTGTGATGGTGGCTCCTGAAGCAAGACCAGTTGGACCACTTCATGTCCAAGTCTTCAGGACTTCACCCTGTTCTAACACAGTTCTAGCAGTTCAATCTCTGACCAGCAGGGGCACCAGCCAGACACCAGTTGACTGATGCAAAAAGGTGTTGGTTTCTCTGACTTTAGTGTGGGTTCACCACTCCAGGGTTCACCTCCTAGATGATCAAATCCCATTGAAGGTGGTTGGAGCCTTCCAGTGGACTCACCACCTGCAGGAAGGTCCATGTGTGACTGGTACCGTGCAAAGTGATATGGGTGAGTGTTGTGAAGGCTGTGTCCTCACTGACTAGATAATGGACAAGTGGACCAAAAAGGATGGTTGGACCTATAAGACAGTTTAAGGTAAAGAACGACTGTCCAGCAGGGGTTGGACATAAGAGGAATTCTTTCCAAGCCCTTAAAGACCATTAGCTGAGGTAAAACTTAGTCAGGTTTTCAAATAATTCAAATCATTTAGCTGATATTTTCAGTTGTTTTTTCCACTGACTTTTGTCAACAATTCTTAGTCTTTTCTTACTGTAACTACTGATTGCACCCAGTCCATTTCTGACATTCAGTCTACGCATGTAACCTTCATCTTGTTCCACGCATCTTGTTTGTGAGACACTATGAAATTTCAAGGCTCATCTGCAGTGGTGAGAGGCAGCACTTTGTGATAAATATAAAATACATTTTCTCAGCACATCCGGAAAGTCTCCTATTTTCTGTTCCATCAATCATGTCAATGTAATATTCACTTTATAGAAAAAAAGTACAGAAAAGCAATAAAAGCTGTGAGTGCGTGTGCATCGTGTGTCTCTGTATACACCCACACACTTTTTAAAAAAATTATGTGCGTGTGTGTGTGTGTGTGTGTTTGCCTTTTACTGCCTGCACTGCAGAGCTCTTAAGGCTGTAAGAAGAGCTTTTAAGTTGGTTATTGACTTCAAGCCCTTCAGCTGACCACCATCTTGTCCCTGTGACCTGGGTTGCCTAGCTACAGAACCGTGGTTCCCCCTTACCTGTCAAGGGGGTCAAACCACTGCTCAGTCTGTTTTGCTTCGTAGGCTTCTTCTATGCTGCGATGTTTTGAAAACCTAACAATGACAAACCTGCTGAGGTAATTACTGTGATTTTGAGTAATTAAAGGTGATGCTGGAATGATTAAAGAGTAATAAACCAAACCTTATTAACGTAAGTATATCAGGATCACACCTGACACATACCATAACACTGACAAGAGAAAAAAGTCCCAACCTGGCTTATATTTAGTACCAAGGAGTTTCTTAGCTTCAGCTAAAGCTGTAACTAAAGCTACACCAGTTCTACCACAAAATCACACCTGACATCAAGCTAGCAGGGGTCACACGATCCAACCATTACTCTGTTCCCATTTGTATTTTGCTCCACAGATTTACAAAAGAAAATTCTGGAACTGACACATGCTTCTTCAGAGACAACAAGCGTCTCCATCAATATTATCAGTATCCTGTCCCCTGCTCTGGCAAGTTCCTGTGTCTGTAGCGTCAAAGGTCAAAGTCACACACCTTATGTTCTTTCCCTTTTCTGCCTTTTTTTTTGTTTTGTGTTATTTTACTTTTTTGTTTTTTACTTTTTTTTATACTTTTGCTTTAGCTAAAATAAAATAAAATAAAATAAAAATAAACCAAACCTTATTAACGTAGGTATATCAGGTTCACACCTAACACATACAATAACACTGACAAAGAAAAAGAAAAGTCCCAACCTGGCTTATATTTAGTACCAATTTGTGATAGAAGAGTGTCAGCTAAGCCAAAGGGAAAAGTTTACAGTGGTGAGACCAGCCATGATGTATGGACTAGAGACACTAGGAATAGGTAGAAGACAAGAGACAGAGCTGGAGGTGGAGGAGTTAAAGATGCTGAGATTCTCTTTAGGAGAGACAAGGATGGACAGGATCAGGAATAAGGTCATGCAAGGGACAACACAGAGGGGAAGGTTTGGAGAAAAAGCTAGAGAAGCCAGATTAAGATGGTTTGGACATGTCCAGAGGAGGGACAGTGCTTATATTGAGAGAAGAATGCTAGACATGGAGCTACCAGGTAAGAGACGAAGGTAAGAGACGAAGAGGAAGGCCAAGAAAGATTTATGGATGCGGTGAGGAAGGACATGGAGGTGGTTGGAGTTGGAGTTGAGGATACAGAGGACAGGGTGAGATGGAAATTATTGACTCGCTGTGGCAACCCCCGAAAAACGGGATAAGCCAAAAGAAGAAGAAGACTTTTGCTTTAGCTAAACAGTAAAGACTGTCTCTGCTTTGGCCCAGAGGCAATGTCACTGTCATTGTTGTGGAACTCCAGGGTTCAACTCCTGGGCAACCTCATAATTTGGTTAGTGCCTCCAATGGGTTCACCATCCACAGGAAGGTGCAATGCAATGAGATTTGGGTGGCAGTCATGGAGATTGTTGTCTCTGTGACCCAGTGATGGACCAATGGACGGACATGGATGTATAGATAAACAGCACTGAAGGGATTGGACGGATGTCTTCAGTGTTCCTTTATGTTTTTATACAGACACAGAAGCATTTCAGTCAGCCTGCAACACTAATGATAAACTACAGTACAGTTCCTACTCTTTACTCTCCATTGGAGGCTTTAACATGTGCTTGCTAAAGCATAAATAACTGCACAATATTGGAGTAATTTCATGGATAATGTACAAGAATTAATGTAAAAGAAAATTGAATTATAAAATACACCATAATAGATCACTACAAATTAAGGGTGAAATATAATCACAGGTGTGAAACCCAGGCCCGGGGGCCAAATTTGACCCACAGTGTAATTATATTTGGCCTTCGAGATCATATCAAATGTGCTACAGTGAGCCCCCCTATATGTAGCCCTTATATACTGGCAGAATATGTAACATTAGCGATGTATGCTCTTTGTTATAATACATACTATCAGTTCATTAGTAGAGATCGGTAAAAAAAGACAACATTTAATATCTGGAGAGTGGGAAAAATGTGCGTATTCAAAGTTAAATTTTTAATCAACATTGTGTTTGGCCCGTGACGTCATGGCAGTTTTCATTTGGGCCCATTGTGAGACCCAGTTTGACGCCCCTGGATTAGATGGACAGGTTCCACCTATAGGTTAAAGAGACTAAAAATATTTAACTACTTATAATCTTTGAATGAAAATTGATTTGTCTTTAGTTCAAAAAGGAAGTTTCATTGTTGGTTGGTTTATGAATTATGATATAAATTCCAACATTCTTTATCTGTTTTGTTTTAAGTTGCCAGTTATAAGGAGTTATTCCAGTGTTGTTTTACAGAACAACGGGACTCTTCCCTGGTTTTGTAGAGGACAGACTCTCAGGTGTGAGGTCTGTAACAAAGCACAAATATGGAAAACAAAGAACCGTTTACACTCAACAGGACTGGCTCCACGCCTCCTCATTCCACCTCTATATGTCTGGAGTGTGTGTGTGTGTGTGAGAGAGAGAGACAAAGCTGTTGTTACTGTCAACTGAATTCAATTAAAAAAAGATTTATACAAAAATAAAGCTAAAGAAAGAGAAGTGAAAGGGAGCGGATGTACAGCCTGAGGGAGAAGAGGAATGACAGTGAAGTGACAGGTAAAATTGAAAATCCCATTCTCTACAGACAAACGTATGGAGCGGAACACTTGCCTTTGACAAACACACACACACACTTCTGTACACAAACAAAAACAGAATGACCAAACAAAGACGCCACTCTCTCCGATCTTCAGCAAAATGTCAAAATCAAGGGGAGAAAAATACATGACTTGACGTGTTTGTGGCTTTAGGAGAAATCCAAAGATGATGGTCTCAATCCTGGAGTGATTCACCGTCCCCCCCGTCAGACCAAGACATTCACAGTATGTGATGTCCTGCTGCTATCTCTATTCTGCAGAGACCTGGGACAAACACGCAGTGACCGGTTTTGACAGGAAAGCCCAAAGCCCTGGCAAAGGTTAGTGGTGACAGGAGGGCTTAGCACTAGCCACCGTACTCTTATTCCCTACTCCGTCTTCTCACCTAATCTCACATCTACCATTTACCTTGGAGCCTGTCAGCTCCCACCTCAAGCTAAAGCCCTGCGGAGTATCAGTGATCTGCGGAGACGCTGTGAAGGTTTCGGTGCACGTGCGCCCCATTACCCCAATGCATCCTTGGATAGGAGCTCACCTCAATGTATTCAACCTCACATACTAAGTGCACATAGGCATGCATTAATGTAACGTGGTAAAGGTCAGATATTCGGCGCCGGACAGTGTGATAATGCATCCGACGTGGATAAACACCGGGTGAACGTAAGCAACATATAAATCAGGTGTGAGGCAGAGAGATACGTTCTCCTCTGCACATCAGAGAACTCTTATCTGGAGTCAGGAGTGTCATGGGGGGTTGGGGGGAGGTGTATATGAAAAAAAATGGCTTTGCTTGTTTTAATGTATGGGTGCGTCTCACATACAGTGTTGTTACATTATCTTTTACACGTTGCGTATGATTATAGTCTTTTAGAAGACCGGCAGTTAATCTTGTGTCTTCTGCTGAGAGTCTCCAAAGACGGTGGAAATTCTACAGGGTGATTCATAAGACTATTTTTGATGGAGTTTCTGAGCCGTGGGCTACATTTATGATTGGTATTTGATTTATTGATGTCTTTTGTCATCGCAATCAAAAATATGAACAATTCATCTCTGAATGTCAGACATACGGGAAAAAAAAATACATAAATATATCTGTCTTCTGCAAAAGTACGTTTTTTTTTATCTGTGTTTAAAGAAGTAAACCGTCGACTATCCTGGTATATTTTATTTGGTCCATTGTCTGAATTTGTTAAAATAAAGACCAACTAATTTATATATTCAAATTAATTGCTTAGAGTTAGTGATGCCATTGATGCCTTTACTGTCCCAGGAAAAAATTGTACAAAGCTAAATCAATTATAGTATATACGTTTTTGCAAAGAATGCAGGATTAAATACTGTCAATACGTGAGTCTATGATTCATAGATAGACCTGGGTATAATGAGGTCATGGTAAAGCAGGAGAGTTAACCGACAGGAGCTTCATCTTCCTTAAAGGAGTCAGATGGGAATACGATGAAAAAACAGCAGGGAACGGCTGTAGTAAACACCTACGCAGGAAAAAAAAAAATGAAGACACAAATCTCCTTCCTTCCCTTGAGTCTCTACACTTTAATCAGTTATTTCAACACTGCTAAAGAAAATTGTTCAACTGCAATGTTTAAATGAAACACATACACAAACCTCTTAAGTATTTTTTATGTCAAAAAATATAAATCAATGATTAAAACAATTGCACATTAAACAAAAGTATTTTTTTTTGGTTTAAAAAATATCAAATTATTTACATAATAATAATCTTCACAACAGTATCAGCACCTGTTTCAGCTGTAGCAATGCATCAAGTGTGTCACAAGCCTATTGACCTGAAATCCAAATCTCCAAAAACACTCTCTTGCTCCAGTGTCACAGATCCTTTTTACTCTAATATAACATGAGCCATACAGTATGTCCCTAGGGTTCCATCGTTCCCCTTACAACAGAGGGATCTTCGCCAAAAGACAGATCGTATCAGCGACGCGTCTTTTACATCTTCACATTAACATATCAAAAATGATTTCAATCATGTACTGTACGGATGACACCACCACATCACTTTCTTTCTTCTGTTTTTATCTCTACGGCTCATTTCCAGATAATCAAAAGCCTCTGTGAGACATGAATGACCCCCCAACCATAGTTAACACAGGTTACTCGTATCATTTCATCTCTGTGTCATGAGAAAAAAACTTTGAGTAAAGACATGTGTCCAGAGACACATTTGTCCAGAGAAGATAATCTTCATGATCCGAGCGCCCATTGCACCAAAGTTAGGCCCAACACACCTTGATAAATCCAATTAACCCCCAGCTCCTCTTCTAATAAGACCAGACCGTCCCGGCATTTCATTACCTTATTCACATGTTCCACCAATCCCTGCTCCTCGTCAAGGGCCAAAGTCACATGACTACTTGTGCATTAGCTCAACGTTTGGTCTCAGTTAGCGCCGTCATTTGGCTCTAATGTTATTTGAGTATTTTTTTCCCCTTTAATGTGATTTGGAAAGTCTGAGCTTGGGCTTCCACCAGTCAAGCACCGAACCCCCCCCGGTGGATGAGTCTAATCACTTTCCAGCATTTCTGGGGGAGACAATGATCCCAGTGTTAGCGCTGGCTAATGACCAGTTAATGCAATTAGCCTAGCCTCCCAGGAGGAGAGCTCGGTACCAGGGTCCATTGTAGCCCCACCTTGGCCGGGCTCCTCATCCACTTTCCCTACATTACTATGGAGCCTAATGGGCTCTTATGAGGAAGACAGATGGAACAAGGATGAAGAGCAATTGTGCACCATCTAAAGTTACATATATGGTATACGTTGGATGTGTTCTACATCCGTGACCACTTAAGAAATATAATTTATCATTCTTTTAATTGTCATGCTGCCAGATTATTTTAAACCATCCATTTCACAACATAACACGAGGGAAGGACAACAGCGATGGCTCCTCTGAAGAATCAGAGGTTATCTGTTGTATCTTAATAACTGCAACAAATTATTAAATGATACCGCTCTACTCAAGTCTGATTGAAGATCAGGTTTTGAACTAATGACAATTCTTTCTGTGTGCTGACACAGATAATATTAAAAGAGTACAAGGAAAAACCCCATTAGCTACTGTTACCATGAAATCAGCCTTATCGGTGAACCACATCATCAGCATCAGCTAACAGGCCAAACTAATGTGGCTCTAATTGAAAGAAGTAGGACACAATGCGGTCGGTGTGATTTAATATGAACACTAGTTTGTACACTGGTGAGTCCACATGGGATTGTTATCATTTTTGTAGGCAGAATTTTGGAAGAAAGCTGAGGGAATAGGAGAAGAATCGTGAACCTACTTGTACTTGGCATTGACTTGGTCAGCAGCTTTATGGTAGTTCTCTGTGGTGACCTTGAAAAACTGGGCACTCTGAGGGAAAAAAAAAGAAAAAGAAAATGCTGTTAGTAAGTTGAATGCAAATGGAAACAATAACCTGGTCTGATTATCTTTATATCAAATTAAAAGATTTTAATTGCAAGAGAAGTTTTTTTCTATGTTAATAAAAATGTCTCTGTCATCCAGTTCATGGTCAGGGTTAAAGAGTTTTGTTAGGCAACAGGCAGTAAGTAAGTTTTTTTTAAAGAAAATGTTTCTCCTCTCATCAAGGAGGCTTTTTCGATGCTAACAGTTGCATGGGAGTTTTTGGGTTACCCTTGTGGCAAACAAAGGTACTGTGCATAAACATGCATTCCAGAAGCACTTGACGTAATTATTAAGAACTGTTACAACACTTTTTTTTCATATTCTTATTTGTAAATTCTACATAATTTTCAGCTGTAAAAAAGTGACTCCCATTTAAAATGGAAAAAAAATATCGGAGAAAATATTTAATGCGCATAAATGTGTATTTGTGCTTTCACTTTAGAACAAAACCTTGGTTGTCACAGGAGGCAATAATCCTGTAAGGTCAAGGTCTGGCTTGTACAATGTGTACTAACGCCCCCTGAGTAACCCCATGTCATAATCCCCAAGTGACCCATAGCAAATGAATCCAAAGCGGAGCCACTCCACCTGAATTACCTCCTCAAAAAACACCATCAGGCAGCTCCCACACTGTTTATACCACTCTGTGAAGATGTGTTTCTCAGCCCTCAGTGGATGCTATATACATTTATGATCAAATGGTGAGGGGTCGTCAAGTGTGATGGATGACTGGCCTGGGATAAATTGAGCAAAATCTCTGCTCTCTGACAATGACTTTGTTCGAACGAAAAAAAAAAAATCTGTGAATGAAACCATCACAATAATCCTGAGTCGATAATGTTATTCAGGGCCTGTAGATTGGTAAACAAAGGCAGCACAATTTCAACAATGAGCTCAGTCTCATTGTGCTTTTGAGAAAGTTCAGAAAAATATGCGTCATAGTCGAACCATTAGCATTTTAGCTAACCACTGCTAACGTGTTGTTGCAATGTCACTGTTTTGCTGCATATGGGCTACAGCACTGTTCTCAGGAGAAAGAAAAAACCCTTAAAGATTTTACAAATGTAATTTCAAGTCATTTGAAGTCACTATCTCAAAGAAATTTATGAGAAATGTACAGTAGCTTTAGTCTCGAGAGCACCTAGCATGGAGACCAAGAAGAAGTCAAAATGATGGAATAATAGGGATCTGTGAAGTTTCTATGGAAGAGGTGAGACATGAAAAAATCGTCCTTGAGGACCAGTCTCTATTTCCGGTCAAAAACTTAACAAATTGCAGACCATAGCCCAGTTTACATTGTGTGATTTTGCCATGATTTACCAAACGGCAGTCGTCAATCGGGCCCATTCAGGCCTCCCAGAATCCTCATGCCAAGACATTTACTTGTCCACACCATCAGGATCCCTTTTCCGAATCTGTGCACTGAGTGGCACAAATTTTCGGGATTTTTTTTTTGCATTTATCTTATTGTGTCTCCTAAGGAAACTGTGAGCATCGCATATCTCCTACTTCCAAACATCTCCTCCTCATCATCATTAGATTATATTACTTCATTATAACACATTTGTCCCATTTATCTAAAGCAGTTCTGGCTACAGAAGTCAAATGTTTTGTCTATGGTCGAGCAGTGTGAGCAGTCCAATTGGACCTGGTCATTGGATTGTACAGTGTGAGCACATTGATCATGTGCTAATAAACCGACAACATCTGCAATGGTTGCCTTAACTGGGAAAAAGAAAGAGAACGGGTCAAATGAGATTTACATCTCAGCATTTCCAATCTTTGGATAAACATAAACCAAAAATTGTAAGAAAAATTGTAAGAATGATAATACAATTATCAGCTTCCATTGGAACTGAATCTTTTTCAATAGGCATCAATTAAAAAAGTACATATTGTGAGACCCTTAAAAAAGTTACAAAGTAAACCAGTCTGATATTTTTTTAACCCCAAAATAATACAAGGTTAAAACTCAAACTTGCTTCAGGGTTGTCACAAATGTTTCTACGGTAAGAAGTAATAAATGTAAGCTTGTCTGCCTTATCTGCCCCAACTTAACCTCGGTCCAGAGGAGATATTTATCATAGTTTGGAAAAGATCAATAGAAATGAACTGCGCTGCGGAAAAGATCAATATTTGTGTGTTGTAGAGCTGAAAGAAGATGGGACATGACAACACTGACAGGAGGTCAGATACAGATTGGTGTCCCCTTCATTTGAATGGAAGACGGTCCAGAAGGTTATTTCTTCCACACACACACACACACACGTCGATTAAAATCAGGGTCATTGTTCTACTTGATGACGCAAATTTATTGTACTCCTCCATTAGCATACATTTCTGAGGTTTTTTGCTGGATTTGTTGTAGAGCAGCAAGTCATTTATCACTCTTGGGGGCACCTTAAGTGAAAGAGTCAAATTTAATTGACTGGAAATTGATAAATGCTTGTGTCCCATGAGTGATGTTGTTAGGAAATGAAGAACACATTTACATTTTCCCCACATGCTCACGGTGCGATTTTGGAGACAACTTATAATTCTAACGTCGATTAAAATCAGGGTCATTGTTCTACTTGATGACGCAAATTTATTGTTCTCCTCCATTAGCATACATTTCTGAGGTTTTTTGCTGGATTTGTTGTAGAGCAGCAAGTCATTTATCACTCTTGGGGGCACCTTAAGTGAAAGAGTCAAATTTAATTGACTGGAAATTGATAAATGCTTGTGTCCCATGAGTGATGAGTGACAACTTATAATTCTAAAAAAAATTGTATAATATATAACAGAATAGTGTCCTCTGGACTTTTATTCTGTCCACTGCGCCTGTGGCACAGGAAGACATGAGACTACGTGTAAAAGACTTTTAAAAAGATTTTATAGCACTTGCAAAGTTGAAGAGTGAACTTGTAAGCTCAAGCTGTATTACTGCCCTCTTGGCCCTAAATGAAGTGGCCTTCAGCTGTGACAAATAATCAGTCAAAGGCCACAATAAAGGGATTTAAAGAGAAGCTTATTCACTGATAACCAGAAGAAAAAGTCTGAAATAAAAGATATGGTTGATCTGCTAAAGAGGCTGTAGTAAAAGTTCTCTTAGGAACCATGATTAAACTCCCGCAAGAATGGGACAGAAATTGGAAAAAGATGGAAATTTGTCTCTAGAACGATTAAAAAATGTAATTTGGTTGAACCAATAAAAGCCCCAACCCTGCCATTATTTTCAATATTTTGATGTGAGCAGCAGAGTTGAAGAAAGAAATAGGGAGGACCTTACCTTTAACTAGTACTAATTTATACTAATCTAATGATATAATCATAACAAGTCCCGCTGATATTTATTCCCTGGAGAAAACTCGCAAGCATCGGGATAACTTGCAGATCCAAGTTGGACCACTGGACCAATTGCTGATTTGTTGTGATCAATCACATAATATTCTTATCTAATTTGATCTTTAATCAATACTTGGTGTTAACTTTAGGATCCAATGAAGGCCTAAATTGGACGGTTAAGTGCATTGTTTCCCAAACCCAGCCACTAGGGAGCACATGCCAGTGTTTTTTTAGTGCCGGTCCCAAGCCCGGATAAATGGTGAGGGTTGCGTCAGGAAGGGCATCCGGCGTAAAAACATTTTGCCATATCTAAGATGCATGACAACAAAAAGATTTCCATACTGGATCCGTCGGGGACAGGCTGAGATGGAAACTGTTGCTTCACTGTGGCACCCCCAGAAAAATGGAACAAGCCGAAAGCCAAAGACAACCCTCTGCTGGGTTGCAAGAGATTTTTTTTTTGGACCATCTTGTAAGTGTTTCCTAGGAAGTGCTTCCACGATAATTTTTGCTGGTTCAATTATTCTTTTTTCATTGTTTAAAACATGAGTCAAATCACATATAATGGACAATGATTTATGTATAATGATTATTGACGTGGACCAAGAAAGTGAATTTTTTTTTTATACTAGTCTATAGGACAATTGTTTGGGAATCACTGGTTTTGGCGTCTCACACATGTCACTTCCATAGTTTTATTGTCTCTCTTAACAAAAGACTTGTACCGTCTATGGTGACAAAAAACACGTCCAAATATGTGGACGTGTCGCAACGAGGACAGGTTGAAAACATTAATTCCAGGACCAAAACAGAATAAATTCAAATATAAATAAAAGACATCAGGAACTGTAAGACAAGGCACTGGTTTAATTTAATCAAGTTGCTTTTTACGTCAACTGGGGGGAAAAAAAACAAATGTGAAGCTGCTGGAACCTGGTACTGTTTATACATCAGTGTGCAGATGCCATCCCTGGCATCAAACTGTTCGCCTGTTTATTTTCATCCTATTTACTACTATTTGCTTTCAACAGAGTTTTTAAGCCCATCCGCAGCCAGACAAAATGCCCATGGGGGGGTGTCACAGACAAATTAAGTCATTACTGCTAATGCACTGCAGCGATATGGAGACGATAGGAGCAGCTCCCCAGCACAGACTGCAACGCTCAATCTAGAGAAAAGCCATCTATTTTTTTTTTCCTAAGAATTAAACTAATACCTCTGTTACTGATGGCTTTCTCTCTGTTATCTGCTGGTGAGCAGCAGGGACGGAGTGTGGAGACACACCAATATGGCTAACAATAAAGAGACAACAGAGCTGGAGAAAATGGGACTCACTGCTGTGTGACTCACTGCAACAAGCTCATAGGGAAGAACAAAAGAGGGCTGGTTAACTATTATTGAGCTTTTTCCTGCAAACACAAAACTGAGTGAGCACTCAAAGTTCTGCCCCGAGGGCTGTGACATCATTCCAGAGTGGAGATGTGAGGATAACAATGCTGCAGAGCTGTCCACGATCTCCAAGATTACATGTCCAACTTAAAAATCACACTTATTTAGCCAGAAGTTAATAAATCTGTAAACAGCAGCTGTCGAGGTTAGAAAGGTTGGGAAAAAAGTGGATATTTGACAAGGCCTGTAGAGACTGGAAGAATCTTAACATATATTATAATATATATCATCAATACCAGAGCAGTCTTCTCAAGACGGGTGTGACAATGTCTCCCATTCGCATCTGGACATGACAAGAAAACTGCTCATTAACATCAGGAGCAGTTTCTGTCGAAAAAGCTGAGACCAAAACAACTCTTCACACCTTTGTCCAGTGGTGAAGGGAGTGGTCTAGAGGAGGAGAACTACTAGAGTTCCCTCTGACATCAACCAAAAACTGATGAAGTTCAAGAAGATGTCCAATTGATGGCAACTAAACCCTTTTTGTATCTGTTAATATTTTCACAAAGACCCTAAAACAGTTCTAGTTCCAGAAAAGCAACTAAATGGGCGACTTGATGTAATCATTCTTGACAAAATCAATACAATTTCTTCTAATTTTTCCTAACTTTATTGAGCTTTCATACGGAATAACTGGGCCCTGCACTGGAGGTTGGAGTACAGAAATGGGGACAGTAATTCTGATACAGTGGAGTCAATAAGGCATATTTCTATGTTTCAACACATAGGGTTCCAGGTTCAAATCCACCGGCTGGCATGACTGAGTATGGCACCGCCCATACTCACTGCTCCTCACAGTTCTTGGGGACATTTTGTTGTGTACAAGGAACTTCCAAAATGGCTACACGAATTGACAAATCATGTCAGGTCAATAACAGCAGTAAAACAACAGCCCACAACATTTTCTATTGTTTTTTTTTTTTTGTTAAATCAACCTTACAGTTGATTCACTATTTTGATCATTATTTAAATTGTAACTCATCTTAAAATGACTCTATTAAAGAGATCAAGGAGAAAAAAAAACATCCAAACACAACAATTTATCTGAAGCAACAAATCTGCGCATTTCCCAAATCTTAACCTTTACCAAGAATCACAGAGAAAAACTTTTGTCCTTCATATTTTTCCCCACCAGTGCAGAAAAAGTAAAGTGAGGAAAGAAAGAAGTAGAAAAAGAAACCCAGGAGAGGAGATGAAGAGACCAAGATATCGGAAGAAACAGTGATAAAGCAATAGCAGACATTACTTTAAGAAAAAAAAAGAAAAGTAAAAAAAAAAAACTATCGCTTGTGTGTTTCTTTCTTTCACACAGCTTTGGAACTTGTGCTGCGAGATGGCAATTGCTGCAGTGATTGTCCTCCGTGGGAGAGCAGAGAAATCCAATTTTATTGATACGCCAAGCAAAAGAAAGATGGAGGAGAGGGGGTCTCTTCAGAAAAAAATATAAAAATTAAATTGAGGCACAGAAGAAGCAAAAAAAAAAGGAAGAAGAAAGCAGAGGAATATAGCAGCCAGAGAGGTCCAGTGTTGGGGCTGGAATAGGACATGGTCAGGAGGGAAAAAAACAACAAAAAAAACCCCTCGGTGAGTTGATTGTTAAATATGAGATTGTTTTACAGCGAGGCAGGTATTGAGTGAAAATGTAATAAATATATAGATATTGTTTTCAAGGGTTATTTTGTGGCCGTGGCCTGAACGGGCGTCGGCAGCGGACTGAGCTGTCTGCAGGTCTGGTGATGGCCTGTCACTGGAAGCCCCTCTGATGAATGGCTATGTTAGATTGGAACAGACATGTAATATATATCAGACCTGTATTCTCCCTCACTCTATCATTTTCTTTCCCTCTCTCTCTATATATCTTCTTTCTTTGTGCGTTTGTGCAATGGATTTGGAGTGTGATTCTAGAAAAGTCCTTAGGTGACACTGAGGAAGAGGAAAAGAATGGCTGGTGAAGCCTGGAGAGGAAGTGTGAGAAGATAATAACAAGGTGCACCTCTGGATTAAAGTCAACTTCATCATCATCTCTTATGCATGTATTAAGTAAGTCTTGATCCATCATTCCAAGCTACAGTGTTATGTTGTCCAACTAGTTCAAATGGGATGTAGACAGTGGGCGCAGCACATGAATACATCATCACGGCAGCGACTCCATGGAGGCAGAATAATCTCAATAATCTCAAAAAGAATAAATGCACGAGGACTGAACCACAAATGTAATTTCAAAATAAAAAAGAAAATTGCATTTTACGAATAAATAAACAAAAAAAATATGCACAAATGTATTTGGAATATTTACAAATGAAAATACATTGATGAATTTCTCACAACACATTTGTAAATTTCCAAATGCGAATTCATATTGTGCTACAGTTGGGAACTCCCTGTATTTGTCTGTGGATTTTTAAGTCTAACTTTTTCACTGACCAGTTTCCATAATGCATTTATTTCTCCATAGGGCTTGTTAGCAGCCAAACAGCAGTCTCATTTGTTTGCATCCAGTCATACGACTGTATCTCCACAAGTGTCCTTGCTGATGTCACTACACTACACTACACCACAGATGCTGTAAGCAGGTTGTATTCTTGTAAAGCATAGAACTTTGTATCTCGGGTTGTAACTCCTATCGTGTTAAAAATGTAGAACATGATTCAACCAAACGCTCTCCACTGCTGCTTCCAGATGTTGCAGTATATCTGTTTGGATCTGTTGGTGCACATTTTGCGGAATTTTGTTGTTGAAATGTTTTTTGTTTTTCAAATTTGTGAATCATTGTTTGTTTATTGATTCTTAAAATGTGTTGGTAGATTTTCGATAATACATTTGTGCTAATGCATTTATTCTTTTTGGAGACTTTTCTGGCTTCAAGTATCTCGAAGATGGCTGTGTTTACAGTCGCTGGTTCTAGGTCCACCACTGCATTCTGCTATGTCTGATTTCTTTTTTTTTTTTTTTTTTTTTAGAATGTATCTTCTAGGAAATTATGCCTCTGCATTTAACCCATCACTGTAGTGAGCATGTGTGGGGACACCTCAGCGGTAACTTAGGTGCGGTAGGTGGATTCAAACAGGGGACCTAGCAGACCCAAGTCTGCTTCCTTAACCACTAGGCCACCAACTGTGCCTCATTTGCAGTTTTGTGATAGTTTCACTATATTGCAATATTTTACAGCAAACACCTTTTTATTTCCAATATTATTTTTGTGATAAAAAAACATTTTCTAACCTCAAAAAATATATGCATGTTCCTCACGCTGACTGACTCATACATCATAGCATCTCTCACTGTTTCCCTTGTCTGTTCACCCCTTGTTCAATCGACTCTGTGCTGTTATTGCTGTAAAGTTGTTGCTCACGGATAATGTGCGCCCCCGCGTTTTGCCCGGCTTACATACGTAGTCAATGGCAGTGAGCCCTTTACTGTTCACTCTCTTCTCCACCTTCCCTTTAGTCCTGGCTTCTTATATAAGAGAAAGATTGAATGTGTATTTAACATAATGACGCATGATGTGTATGCCTTATATATTTCCAGTCTCCAACTCTACTGTTGAGGATGTAACGTTCTGGGAAATATAATACAGTTTAGTGAAGACTAATAAAAATGTGAAAAAAAATACACATATGCACATCAAAATCAGAATCAGAATCCACATCAAAACACTACAATCATTCAATACAAAACAATGGCAGGAGTGAAATAGGGTGTATTTTTGGTTGGAACATAAAAGCTCTAATTCTGTTGCATATATCATTTTTCTTGTGACTTGGGTTTGACGTAACGGCCACAGTTTCTATCTACATTTATGTCCAACATGTGAAACTCTGGTCCTTGGACTTTAAAAAAAGTCGTATTATTTCTTAGTGTTATAAGGTTTACATATACAGTGGTTGATTCCCAAACCAACAATACACATTTGGTGGACTGACACCTTCACTCTTTACAGCATAGTGTACAATGAGATGGTTCTGTCAATCACCTCCTTGTGGTCAGGATGTGTTATTACTAAGGTTTATGTTTCTACAGTTACAGGCAGCATTTCATCTTGATTCACAGCATGTGGGTATTTTCTTTAAGATGCAGAGCATGACCCAAACATGAGAAAGAAAAAAAATGAGCACTGACAGTGTAGAATATTCACAGGATGCAATTATCCAAGCAGAGAACGCCTTGGCGTGGAGCAACAGAAATAAAGATAGTTAAACTATCAATGCTCATCAGCTCATTATTGTACATGATGTATTCATGAAGTCATATACAAAACCAATGATATATTTTAATAATATAATTTTTGATGGTGCAGCGTCAATAAATATACGAGAGTCCCCTTAAATATGAAATTCTCGACCAAAGCCTTTTTCAATGTTGCAAGATTTTTCTTTTATGTGGTAACATTACGTTACATGTCCTCAACCCAGCTCCAGTTTTGTGAAGTGCTCACTCCCCGGTCCATTCCACTCCTTAACAACCCCGACACTCTCACGCCTTCTGGCTTTTTTTCCCCCCTCACTCTTTATTTTCCAAACTCTCTCCCTGTTTATCATTCAGTTCACTGTTTCAGTCTTCATCACTCTTCAGTCTCTTCTGTCACTTTGGGCTTTCCCCGGTTCTTACTCTCCATTACTTAGAAATGTCACTTTATTATAAAGTTTTTCCAATACCTTTTCAGGTCACATCTGTTCAGTTCCCTCTCCGCTCCTTAGTCTCATTTTTTTCCACCCTGTTGTTTGCTCTCTCCTATCCTCCTCCTTTCAAGGGTTCCATTCTACACATGGCATCCCATCTTCTCTCTCAATCTTCTGTGTCTCTGAGGTGTGAAGGTGATTAGTTGACATTTTGATCTAAGGAATATTGACCAGAGGCCAGCATGGCTGATGGATGGCCTGTGCCTCCAGTCAATAACGCCTTGCGTTACTTGGGACTCATCACTTTAACCATCAGCACTTGCGTTGGCTCCCGTACAGTAGAACAAAAAGAGCTGAGCTAAGGTCATGAAAGGCAGACTAGAAAAATTCCAGAGGAATCCGTTTAAAAGATTTAACCAATTTCTGTTCATCCTTCACAAACTCCGTACTCGATAATCCTCCAAGGTTTTTAAGACTAACAACTTTTTTATGTGAATGACCCGTTCAATAAATGATTTGCAGCCTGGTTGCAAAACAAATGGCCTTTTCTCTCTGCTGCTCAACCAAACGGGTAGAAACCAATGATCTCCACATTATTGAGATGAGCCACAAACAGCTCAATAATTACTTACTAATTAATTAAAACTCAAGGCCAGCTGTGTGTATACTGTGTGATTTTGCCACGATTTTTCAGTCGTACAATGATTGGCCATTGGACCTAATAGTCAGCCTGAGTCTTGGGACTTGAGTCATCCATTGTACATAGGGTAACGACCAGCGATTATCACCTCATCATCACGCCCTGACTGCCTCACGATGGACTGTCAAACGAAATCAAACGTTGTTTGTTTAAAATGTTTAAAATCCTGCCAATATGCCCATGGATACCACCTCCACCATGCCACACTGTACGTGTATGATAGGGAGGAGTAAACAGGAAAACAACATGGAACAGCATGGCAGAACTGACTGAGCAGGCATTTCCTGGTCCATACACATCATTGTTGTCACCTTTTCTTCCTCGATTGATCACAGAACGACACGGATTGTCAGGAAAATACGTTTTTGTTTGCTGAGCATTATTCTCATCATGTCTCAGAGAAAAACTGCAGGCATTGGCGCATCTCTTACTACAGCGTCTTCTTCTTCTTCCTCCTCTGTATCACAACGGTATTTTTGTATACCGCATTTTCATGACTATAAGGCACAAATAAAAGTCTTAGATTTTCTTTCAAAATGTGCGATGCGCCCTATAGTGCAGTGCGCCCCCTGTGTGTTGTTGTAAGGCGGACGTAGTAGAGGACACCATGAGAACATGTGTTTTGCTCCCACTCTATTTTTACATATGTACATGTATGGGGCAGTTGGTGGCCTAATGGTTAAGAAGGCGAACCTGGGTTTGAATCCCCCTACCGCCAAGTTACCAGTGAGGTCCACTGACCATGGCACTGTCCCCACTTTCATCTCCCCGGGCGCTCAAAGCTGTCCACTGTTCACTTTGGTGATGGGTTAAAGACAGAGGTCGCACATTTCGTTGTGTGCAGTGGTGTGAATCACAATGTCACAATAACAAGGAGTTTGCTTTCCTTGTATGCTTGTGTGTGTTGTTGTAGGCGGACATAGGACACCATGAGAACTTTAAAGAGGGAAGTGTGGGCGTGGATTGTATATAAAACCCGCGCCCTATAATCAGGTATGCCTTATGTGTGTGTGTTAAATATACTAATGGCACACATAACTGAGACTGTGCCTTTTAGTACGGTGCGCCTTCTGGTCGTGAAAATACGCCATGTTTATGTTTATAAAAACTATTGGTAAAGTCATACATTCCAATCAGACCTGATCATTTGATCGCTGTGTGAGAACGACAGTTGTGAGCTGTGAACTGTCTGTCGCAATTGAAAAAAGAAAAAACAGGACAGTGTACGCCCCGCTTCACAACCATATTGAGCTAAAATAGAAACCAACAAGAAGACACCTCTATAATTTAACTTGAAATCTGCTGAAGAAGATATCTTCCGATTTTGTAAAACTTAACTGTACTGCACCTAGCCTCGGAGAAAAGCCCTACAGTATTTGTCCACCATTCTCCTCTAAAAGTAATATCTGGTGTTAGAATGACGTGAAATTCCCAAACAGGATTCACCGTCAAGGACATCTGACTTTCTTGTACGCCACCTGCAGAAAAATCTCCTTTCCCTGCATGAAGGTGTCATTTTAATGCTTTTAAACAGGGCCACGTCTTCGCCCTAGGACACACTTATGATTTAAGAGCAGAGTGAGACAGTCCTTTTGACACACCTGAACGGAACATTTGACCCTGGTCCCTCAGCTCTGTGCGCTGGGACCAGGTCATCGCTGGTACTTGAAGCACAGCGGTCGATCCCTGTGCTGTACGTGCCACAGTGGTTTGACTGTGAAAATCAGGGCTGTGTCATTTTCAGGGACACGGGGATAAATGAGGTTTAACCCAGCATCCTTTAGGTGAAAGAACAGACGATCGGACGATGAAGAAAATTAAATGGGAAGTAGCGGAGAGTAAGAAGGAGAGATAGGATAATTTGGAAGGCTGATGAGACAAACTGTGGGGCAGTGAAGTGGAAGGAACAAATAAAAGTGACATTTCTCTGGCTGAGCATCATTATGATCGAGCTGACTCTAGGACTGTGCATCAGTACAGTCTATGCCGCAGATACACAGTGTAATGCAAAAATCTGAGAGAGTCTAGAGAGTTATTGGATATTTCCCTTTAACCCATGTGGTGTCATTTAGACCAAAAGTTAAATATAACTTTTCTACTTTTTCTAGCCAAATTAAAAAAAAAAAATCAAGCTCCACTGTTCCAAAATATCAGAATTTGGGTTTTACCCGCACCCCACCTGACCAGCTTCTTGTGCCAAACAGCACCGCTGCAAACGTCCATGTCCCTTATCTTTCCCATATTGTTCTTGGACAATTCTCTACCAGCATTTACCTCCGTCTAATGGTAGGTTTTTTATTATGTATTTTACAATAATGTCTATGTGTTGGCCAGTCCTAGTGAATAATAATGTCTTATTTAGAGAAGTAATGGCATTTTAATGTTCTCAGATGGAAATTAGAGAATGAAACTGAATTTATAACAACATGTGAACCATTTAGCTAAGGCCTCTCATAACATATTGTGTTTGTTTATTTAGTATATGGCAGTCTACATAGTAATTGTCACAGATTTCTTTGCTGGACACCTTGCCTGTACTAAATAAATTCAAACACAGAATTCTCAGTGTGACATGTTAGTCTTACAACTAAAGTGGAGTTCGACTCAGGTCAGTGGTGAGTCGTAAACCTGCTGTGACCTCACAGCAAAAGTTAATTGGAATTTCTCTTGTATTCATTTTACTGCAAAGATAATGCAGACGCAGATCGGTTTCTAATTAAATTGTCAACCTTTGCCTTTTTCATTTGAAAAACTTGATACATGGAACTTGATAAATACGTTAAAAAACATTTGTTTTAACTGGTGATTGACACTGAGCGAGCACTTTTGTGTTTTATTTGTCTTCTCATTTTTGCTTTGGTTTTACACCTGTGTTTTTATGGTCACTGAACAACTGCTGTTCTTAAATGTGCATAATAAATTTAATGGCTACATTACATTCAACACTGTAATGTAATGATGTATTATGTGAGATGTGATTCATCAAAAGAAATCAATTAAAAATGTTTAAATGAATTATTTTTTGTAACCCAACCCTTAAACACGGGATGGATCTAGAACTATACTCTTACTCTTTCCCAACACCTGTCTTGGTTATTTTATTTACATCTTATATAGTTAACATCAAGCCAACCAATAAGAGTTTGGTTTAATTAATCCGGAGAGACAAGTGTAAACAATCAGGGAAATAATCATGTTGGCTTTGGTTTTGTTTCGACTGGTGTGATCACAGGATCCCACGGTGTATTCACGGTCTTACCCTCTCCTCCAGCCGCGCCACCTGCTCTCTGTAGAAAGCATCCTGCTTCTTCAAATCAGCTTCTCTGGCCTCCAGCTGCTTGGCCTAAACACACAAAACAAGAACCACTATTACTTCACTGCTCAGCGGAGCATTACCAATTTCAACAAAGTAATGAAAAATATACACAAGTTCACGTACACAGGAAAGACTTGCAACGGCAGCTCAGGATGAATTTGTAAATAGAGACGACACATGGTAATAAAGAGCAGACGGAGGTTTTTGTTGTTTAGACGTAAAACACGCAACGCATTTAAAAACTGCAATATTAAGCACGTATGTTGGAAGCCATCAGGCCTTGATAGGTGCGATGTGATCTGTTTGTCCCTTCGTGGTTAATCCTCAGCCAAACTGGTAGCCAGCTGAGAAGATAACATCAGTATAAAAGTGCAGTACATTCTGTTGTATATATTTAGTTCGGCTACATATCTCCACCGTCCTCTACCCGGCTGCGACCTTCACCAGACATACGGCTGACTCTCCGTGTGATATACAGGGCCGATAAGACCACGGACGTATCCGTTCTCAGACAAAACACACCGTGACTGGGCAACAGTAGCCAAGAAGGACGTGTCTATTTCACACCTACATTACAATATCCAACACCAAAGGTGGATAGAAACACAGAGGGAATCCTTTTCGACCTTGATTAAGATAGAATCCAGATGTTCTTCCCTTTGTCCGAGTCATTTTCCCTACGCATCTATTTTTAAGCGTCAAACACGGGTGAAGAGTTTGCGCTGTCCGGTCCTGTACGGCCTGAGAAACCAGCTAGACTTGTCGTCTCATCTATAATTCTACAAAGTGTTTGGAGTAAGAGAGCTGTAAGAGAAGGGATAATCAAAATATAAGGCTGCAGAAATCCACGCTGCAGAGAGGAAAATGGAAGATGTCAAAGGCAGAGGATGTCCTCCACTTCATCGTGAGGGAAGAGTGGCGAGAGCGAAAGCTTATATCCACAGGAGAGGTTAAGGCCTCCACACTTACCTTCAATCCTATCTACTGAATAACAGTCGCAGAGACAAGAAATTGTAGCGTTAAAGTTTCAAGCATTGCTGATTCATCCATGAAGTTTTTTTTTTTTATTAATTCACGTTTGGAAAGGTTTAGTATTCGGTAGTTAAAGGTGACTGGCTGATACCATGTTCTGCTTGATTGCCCATTCAATCTATCTTCTCGATCACCGGCTACAGACACCAGGGTAACAACGCATCATATACAGCACGCATGGGCTTTGTAAGCTATATGGACTGCTCTTCTGCAGCACTACTGAGCACCATCAAACACCCCAAGTCTTTAACAAGGCGCTACAGAATTGGCTGTGTATGTCCTCTGTGTCTCTGTACAGCACACATTATATATCGTGCAATAATTCCCATAAATATATTTACCAAAGGTTTTTCATCCCAACATATCATACTGTGGCCTTCCTTAAGGAAATTAACAAATGTTATTAATTAGCCTTGATCTAAGACCCCACTAAGACCCCGCTCCTCACTTTGGGAACCACTGGTGGATATGCTAAGCCGACAGACACTGGGTAACTCAAAGCACAGGCCTCTTATAACTAGATTTATTAGGGCTACCAAACAATTACAGTTTGTAATGTGAATAATTATATGATACCTGAGGAATAAACCCATTTTTTATTTTAATTTATATCTTTAATGTCGCCATATATAGTAAAAGAGTCTCTCTATATGACATTCTTTGGGATATTATACAGAACAGAAAATTAAGTTCCCTTGTTCTGCTACTGCCTCAATAACCTGATTATGTTCCTTCTAGGTTTGTTTTTTTTCTTTTATTCTGTCCCTACCAGTTTTCTCAGTTTTGGGAAAACATCTTATCTCTCCAATAAATATTTCGACACATAGTAGAATTATCCAATTTCATGTTATCCTCTAAATAATGTTGCATTTTTTGTTTTGAAGTATCTTTTCCTGAGGATAAACTAGAAGAAGAATCAGACAAACTTGATCGACTAGCGGTTAGCTGCAAGCATCCGCATAATCTTTACTGACATTGATTTCACATAATTTGTGGAGTAAATTGGATGCATTTTGTAAAATTGAAATTTAGACCTTGTAAAAATTAGAAGCGAGTCAAACACACTTGTGTTTAGTGTCCCTTAAAGGTCCTTCAAACGTCCATGAGTCAAACGAGTCCTTGGAGATAAGGTGGCTCAGTTTTGGACAAAACAGATCACACTGACTGAAGGTGCCAAGAAACTGTCTGCCACCAACAGCTCTATTTAGGAGGAAGCGTAGTTGAGATGATGGGGGGGTCTGTGGGACCTGGCGAGGGGGGGTTCTCTGCTGTTGCTTGTTTGTCCAAAGTCAATGTAACGCTGATAGGTGGCGACTGCAGGGTTTAACTTGATCGAGAAGGACAAAAAGATGTGCACAGGCGCCAGACGCACAACGGCTGAGACATTTGTGAGGTACACAAGTCGTCATCCGTCTCACAAGCGCAAATGCACACCCTCACACCAGCCGGAGCAGCTGTACCCACAGAGAACGGGCGGAGAGATAAATGTGTGCTGCAGGCGAGACTAAAGGGGTCAATAAAGAAGAAGGCTAGTGACAGAAATGTGTGTCCGGGGATTTGCCTTTTTTGCTCCACACGTACATGAACACATTGGTTTGGTTTCCATGTGAGCAGGTTGGACAATTTGATGACACATACACACCCCCACACACTCACTCACACGGGTCCAGACACACTTAATGTTGGGATTATTTCCGACTGATTAACCTCATTCAGTGGACGTTAAAGATAATCTAATCATACTAAAGGCCAAACAATGGGGCAGACTTCACTGCTGCCCATACTTTTGTTCGGCTAATGAAGAGGCGGTCGCAGGGTGAAAAACAGGAGAGGTAGGATAAGGGCGGGGGCAGGTGGGGAGAAAAAGAAGGGCAAAATTAAGAAGGAAAATGAAAGTGAACTTGAGTGCGGCGACAGAACTGTGAGATAAGGAGTGAAGAGGGCAGGACAATAGGAGGCGATTCATCACTGGAGGTGTCAAAATGTAGATGCTTTGCAGCTGTGAGGACATGGTCTATGGGGAAGTCTATGGCCTTTTCAGACTTGAAACGCCCTTTAAAATGTAACTAAGAAAAACATTCATAACATTTTTAGCAATTAGGGTTTCCAAAAGTCATGTGCTTTTTGAATTTATAAAAAAAAGATGTCCACTGGCGATGCCGGGATTGGTGTTGGAAAAAGACTGTTGAGCCAACACACAGTACTTGCAAAAAACATTACCAAAGCCTGGGCTAATTTGCTCAATTTCAAACCAGGAAGTTAAATTCACAACAACCATTCATTAATCTCTCAAATAACACCTATTATCAACTGCCTAATACTTTATGCTCACCTAATGATTTCTTTTTTTTTATTTAACTGTACTTTTAACTATACTTTCTTTCTAAATTGTAAGTCACTTTGGATAAAAGCATCTGCCAAATATATCGTAATCCATCAATTCACATATCTAGTAACGGGGCTGAGCCAACTCTGCCAAAAACCTTGATTTTCAATGCTTTTCCAAGCAAAATAGGCACAAAAGGCTCTCACTGAGGCTGATGCCCAAAATAATCCTCTAAAAATGGAAAATCCCCCCAAGTGAATAACAAACTTTGCAGCATCATCCCCCCCATGCTGCTATTTGTTCCCTCAGAAACCAAATTAACAACAGTAAATTCTTTACATCCCCCTACCCCGTACCCCGACCCTCCCGCCCCCACCAGCCTGAGTCCATTAGTAAGTACAGTAGCACAATGGCTGTGGGTGACAGCTGGCGGAGAGTGAGACCATGGTGGTCAGATTAAACGGATCGTTTAGGCGAGGTGAACGCCTCTGTGAATATCAATTAGCCAGCCGCTGAATAATTAAGGACAGGCATGTTTTTTAATTAGCCGACTGCCGCAGTTGGGTGGAGGAGAAAGGGTGAGGGGAAGAGTTCTGCTGCGTCAGACCTCATCCTCAGCACATATGTACACTCCCTCTTGTTTGCCCCTGTGCACTGTTTCCTTTACACATGCCAAGTCATTAACAACTTTCTCTGACACTGTGTGTTGTTCTTTAATGCATTCTACGGGATTTAAATAAGTCTGAGTCTGCCCTCTGTGTTCACTGCATGGCTGAGTCTGCTGCATTTCTGCTGCTTTTGCAATTAAAGAGTTAAACCTTTGCTAAGGCAATTTAGAAGAAAAAGGCAACACCTGCAAATAACCGTGATTTTCATGCAAGAAATAATCTCCTAAAGTTTTGACCTATGAGTTAGGTTACAAATATATGTATGGATGTATATGGAATAGGTAGAAAACAGGAGGGAGAGGTGGAGGTGGCAGAGTTAAAAATGCTGAGGTTCTCTTTAGGAGAGACAAGGATGGACAGGATCAGGAATGAGGTGATTAGAGGGACAACACAGACAGGAAGGTTTGGAGAAAAAGCTAGAGGAGCCTGATCGAGATGATTTGGACATGTTCAGAGGAGGGAAAGTGGATACATTGGTGGAAGAATGATCCTAGAGATGGAGCTACCAGGTAGGAGACAAAGAGGAGATTGATGGATGCAGTGAGGGAGGACATGGAGGGAGTTGGAGTCAGAGTTGAGGATACAGAGGACAGGGCGAGGTGGAAATTGTTGACTCACTGTGGCAAACCCTGACAAAGGGACAAGCCGGAAGGAAGGAGTCAAATATATATTTGATCCAAGTTTGAGGACTAAAAATGTTAGGCAACATGTTTTATTTTAATCTGGGTGATATTTCTTCATATCACCCAACATCAACATCTACACATAAAAAAATGATCTAGATCGGGGTGTCCACACTTTTTTGTCTTGTGATTTACTTTTCAAATAACCAGGCCAAAGTGATCTATCTTGATTGAAAACTCTAAATATATTTACCTATATAAACTGGGTATCTTATTCTCTACATTGTGTTATATACATGTTATACTGTCTGACTTAACACCTATATGACTCTCACTTTAGCCCAGTGATTAGCATCCTGAAATACAACATCGATTGTTTTAATTACTATTACTTTTTTATGTTATTGCTAAGTATCTATCAGCACTTCTTTCGAGATCTACTGGTAGATCCCAAACTACCTATTGGGCACCCTAGGTCTAGAATATTTGGACTATCCTCCAGGAACTTGCAATCAACCCAAAAGAACATTGGGCGATTGGAATATTGGTCTGACCTTGTCACTATAACCCCAGTAATTGACAGTAATAAAAATGACTCCATTCTGGTCCACTCCTAGTTAAAAAAAATAATGGTTGCAACTCTAACTGTGGCAATTTCATACATTTTCTCTTTGATTTTTCATTTCATGCCTCTATGATGAAGACCTTTGCGATGTAGAGTAATGAGGTGACACATTGCTCCAGTGTATGATCACTACATGCCCCTAAATCACAGCAGATGAAAACAATCTTGGAAGACGCAGTGATCGATGGAGCGCAAATCAGACCTCATCACATTAACTAACAGCACCTCGTCTATAACCTTGGTCTCTTTTGTCTCCCCTCAGCTGCCATCACCTCTGTCCTGATTCTGGCCTTGTCAAAAGTATCATCATAATCAATGCTCCCTCACACACTGTCCATATGAGAGCTGCAACTCATTGGTTTAGAGCTCCTCAACGAGGACCCATCTATCAGAGACCTGAGCGACAGAGTTGCGTACGCTCCACAAGGCGGGGAGGGAAGGTCAAAAGGCGACAAGATGCGACTGTGCTCTGGTGTTAATTGGCATAACGGGAGTGTGGGAGGCTTGTGGGAGGGTCAAGATGGATAGAGACATGGGGAGAGATGTTTGGTGTAAAAGCAAGACGCAGGGGGCTTGGTCAATGTGTAGATAAGACATGGACATGGACATTTAGGAGAGAGTCATGAAAAGAATAGATATTCTTATAAGTTCTGGCGATGTGCAAGGATTGGAATTTATGTTATCTACACCTTAAGCTAACTTTTAAAACTTGGTTGCACACTCTTAAACAGTACTGCCTCTCTGTCTTGGAATAGCCTTCAATGGCAGATCAAGTCTAAGTGAAATGAAATCACCTGAATCCATTCACTTTGGCTGGTTAATTAGCATCACTGGGCTTTACTGAGTGGCAATAACACTTAGGTGCAAGGCAAGGTATGAGCCTCAATGGGAAGTGATGGCGTTATGTGAAACATAATCACGAGCGATAGAGTGTGGTGAGTTAATAGGCTTAACCTTGACTGATAACACTACAGAAGAAGCACACTCTGAACACCTATTCACATCTGACTAATTCACTTTTCAACACTGTGGACAATTATATTACAGTTTATCCACCTTATATGTTTCAAAACTCTAGATAATTATTATATCACAAAATCCTACTTCATACACTATCGACACCTTGTTTACGTTTCTTTGAAATCTAACCTGAAATAATGTAAATATCAGATCAGAGTCTTAACCCTTGGCCACTCTAGCCCCACGTATGACCGAGAAAAACAATGGACCTGTGTCCTGTTTGGCCGTGTGTCCTCAGAACACTGAGATGTGCAGCCAAGGCTTTGGATTGCAAGCAGACTACAGGCCCCAACTATGCGTGTCTAATGCAACAAATAAATTGCACCTTCTATTTTGGTCCAAGAAAATGACAACCAAGATTAACAGATGTTTTTTTTTATCTCTTCTACTAGTGGGCTGTGCTCAGAATCTCCAATTCTATTTCATGTGTAGTGGCTGCAGACTATTATCTTTTGTTGCTTCATTCACTTTTTTTTTTTTTGGCCAAAAACAGAAAAAGCTGAGCTCACTTTCATTGTAATCACCAAATATATTTTTTATGTTCCTCTTAAACGTAAACATGTTGTGGCACAATAAAGTCTCCTAGTGATCAGGAATGTGAGTCAAGAATGACAAAACTGAAGGCATTGTTCATGCACAAGGAGATAAGTATCACAAGGACATGAAGATTAATCTAAATATAGAACCAATTACAGTAAAAAAAAATTGAACATCATTTGGTCAACACTCAATAAAAACATAAATAAAATAAAACATGCAAGAGCATAAGAAAATTACAAAACATTAGACAAACACAACTGGGAAAGAGCAGAAATTTCACATGCTAAGTAGACAACTGTGTCATGGAAAATAGAACATGACTTCTACAAGGTGCAGACAGACATACTCCCCCTGGAGATCTTTTTAGCACAGTGAGTAATGATCAGTGACCTGAATGGTCAAAGGGCTGACCCACTCAGGACAGGGACCGAGGGGCCAGGACTGTGACCTAAGGCCATGAGGTGTAGGTAGTGCGTGTGGGTGTCTTAACCGACCAGTCAAGGGCGTATTGAAAACTCTGGTCCATGTGGAGCCAGTCGCTCATTATTTTGAAGCAAAGGTCAATGCAAGGCTTGAACTTAAACAGCTGGCCTTAATGATGGTAACAAAAGGTGTCTCAACCCACAGACATTTTCATCTCTTTCTCACTTGTTTACAGTTAAGTTCTCGTAGGAATAGGCTTCTAAAAGAAAAACAAGAACAAAGCCCCAGGTTCTCTGGATCTGAACGCAGGAAAAGCCAGAAAAGAAATGATTCTGCAATGAAAAAGAAAATTAAACCACAGATTGAAACCCTGGTAAAAATATGAAAAATTACTTTCATATCTACACCCAGGAACCAAAGGCCCCTAGCCTTTGTTGACTACACCATCTCCACTACTCAACTGCCAGCAACTTCACTGAGGGACAGCAACAACATCTGCTGGCTCAGAGATTGATTAATTAGCTGATCAGGCGCCTGCAGTGTAAACCGATTGATTGATCATCTTGCAGTTGGAGCTGCCTTTATCTAAAGCCCTGGGGAGCGAACCTCTGAAGGTCCTGAGTCATCTGTCATGTCCAACACACAGGGGAAGACGAAAGAGAGATGAAGAACTGTGGGTTCATTACCAAGACACAGGGGGCATGTATGGAGGAGTCTTAGCCAAGATGGAAAGGCAGACCATGCCAGAAATACAATGAAAACATAAGGACAAAGGGATAAAGACAGAAAAAAAGACCAAGGGGTGGAATCACAGACGGTCACAAATATAGAAAAAAGTGTGGAAAAAGGAGAAGTGTCAGATATATGGGCAATATAAGTGACTACCAGCAGAAAAAAAAAGCGCAGACACAATAGAGTTTAATGATCGCCATCTGAGAATTGGGGACGCCCGGGTCAGGGTCAATGCAACTGTAGGACTCAGGGCTTTAACCCCATGTGACACAATTTTCACAGATCAGATCGGTCTGTAAATATATACTTTTGTCAAGTTTCTGAAATGTCAAGATGCTAGTTCAATAAAAACTATGAAAGATGGAAGAAAAATTACATTTAACATAAGAGACAACCTGAAGGTAGAAATCAGCATGGTGTTTATGGACAACAAGTGTCCCTTGGGAGGAAAGGAAAATCATGGGAGAAAACCTTGAACAATGGCAAGCAAAAAAATTATGGCGAGAGGAGCAAAGCAGGGACGGACAATAAGAAAGGTCTTGTTAAAAAAGGGGACAACCTCTAGGTTTACTGCAGATATTGAGCTTCTGATTGTGCCTGCAATAATGCATGCACCAACCCAACCTGCCTGGAGGCAATATATAATTTCTCATGCTTTCCTCCCAAAATGGCAGGTGATCTTCTGAAGACCTTGTGGATCTGGAAGATAGAAATATTTTAGCCTTTTGTCTGTCAACTTCATGTCAACAGAAGAGTCACGGTCACCTCCAAAGCTCCATTTATGTCTGGCATTACAAAGCATTAAGGGACACCTCATCAAAACTGAAGAGCTCCAGTTGTGTCAGATTACACCTGCTACTCTACCTCCGCTCCACATGTGCCTTAAAGTACCTGGGCTGCATGTGAACCACTTTTTGGGAAGGCTGAATGTACAAAACCATGACAATCCCAAAACTAAGGAGCAGATAAATGTTTTTTTAGCTACATAAGAGCAAGGAAAACTACCGCCTGAAGAACCGCTTGGCATTTTAATCTGGCATCAAACTTGTCCACATTGCAAAAGTAATTTCAAATGTGTTGTATTTGGATCTTGGGACTTGGGTCCGCAAGGCCCCTGGTTTGAATCCCCCTACCGCCAAATTACCACTAAGGTCCACTGAGCAAGGAACCGTCCCCACTCACTGCCCCCTGGGCGCTCAAAGCTGCCCACTGTTCACTTTGGTGATGGTTAAATACAGAGGTCACATTTTGTTGTGTGCAGTGGAGTGAATCACAATGTCACAATGACAAGGAGTTTGCTTTTCTTTCCTTCTTTTAAAGTTTAAGCAAAATATAACGCACATCTAGTTAGCCAAGATCTGCTGATAGTTAGCCTGTCTTGTTGTGGTTAATGTGTTGAACACAGCAGTGAGAAACCAACCAACCAAAATGAAAGCAGTTCCCTTTTCCTAATCCACAGTATGAAAAGACCATTTGGGCTCCACTAAAGACCTGCCTGTTATTGTGCAAGTTTTTGGCCCCATTCAAACCTCCCATTCTCAGCGCTGTCCCTGAACATCAACAGCCTTCTGTGTGGTGGTAGACCCTTTAAATCTCCACTGGCAAACAGTTGTTAATATTCCTCTCAGGTTATTTAAAGCTTATTTAAAGTTCAGAACTAATGTACTTTAAAGTGCTTTTTGTGACTAGTTTTGTTTTCTAATAAGAGTTTCTAACATTGTTTAGGAATTGATTTTCGAATCAATATCACTAATTTGTCTCTTTCATGCATCTAGACATTGCTCATTTTTTCTCCTTCTCCCAGCTTTTACACAGGTCTTTCTGCTGTTCCAGCCTTCCAACTTTATTCCCTCTATATGTTAAAGTTTCCCCCATCGTTCCATCACACTCTGTCCCTCTAGCACCATTAGCTGAGCCGGCTGTTCTCTTCCTCAGAACCTCATTAATACCAATCTCCTGTCAGAGCCAAGAGAGAAAACACAATGAAAAAGCAGAAAAAGGTAAAGGAATGAGAGCGCTGGAAAATGCCATCACACATATATACACATATATCACACATCCACCGTACATTTCACACTGACAAATCAATCCACACATAAAAAACACATATTAAATGAACTTGCAATTGAGGTTGTCGGAATTAAGCATTAGCAGGAAGGAAGAAATGGAATAATAATATTTGGGACGAGTGTTGTCAGATAAAGAGAGGGAAATTCTGTAAAATTTAAACAAATGTACATAGGATAAAAATGATTAGATAATTTATGTCAAAAATAATCCAATAAACTTCTATTTGCCTTGTCGATTGTAGTTAGGGTGCTACAGAAGCTAATCCCTGTATCGCTGCGTTGTAAAAAGAAAGAAAACCTTCATAGCTCTGAGAAAAGTCAGTAAGTTAGCCAGAAATCACTTCATACACAAATGGTACTATTATTAAGTTGTCACCTGTAAAATGCAAAACCGAACACCAACTTTCCCAGTTCACTCCTCTTCCACAATTGAAGTTCTTGAGTTTCACAGTTTTGCAATTTTGCCACCAATCATGCACGGTTCAAACGCCTCAGCCCTCGACCAACTCGACCCAAATTCTCGAGAGAAATTTGCCCACGTCAAGCCGAGAAAGCATCCGGGCAGCAGCGTTCGGCGAGTCAAGCCAAACCGCGTGCATTCTTTCTCGTTCAGAATTCAACACGAACAGACCTACGACCAGCGCAGCTTTTTATTGAATGATTTCTTATGGGAAAAATTATTTCAGACCTCGACCAAATCAGACCTCGACCAAATCAGACCTCGACCACCAACCTGGAACGGATTAAGTTCGAAAGCTGAGTTCCCACTGTACATTGTGAAAACGCAGCCATATTGTTTAAAGGGATAGAACCAAACCAGAATGAAAACACACAGACAGCAGTGTGAAGCTCAAACAGTCTATTCCACAGTACAAGCTCTCTTGTCAGAAAGCAGCTTCCATGACACCAGCATCCATCCATCAATCGAAGCTCTGCCGATTTTCAGCCTCACCGCTGGCAGCTTCCTGTGCCAATTAGCCGTCAGGGTGAGGGCCCGGTTCAGATTACTAGCCACGGGCCCTGCCAATTACAACCTGCCCTCTAGTCTAGTCTCCAACACAGGGCCAGTGTGTGGGCACCACAGCCTGGCCAGGGGTTAGGTATGGTCAAGAATGTGTAAAGGAGAAAAAAAAAATCCAAGAATGGACATAACTTCAAGACAAGAGGGGAATTACAACGGGACAGAAGACTGAACAGAGAGAAAATGAAATAAAAAGAAACACACTCACAGACACACACACACATAACCACGTCAGTGCACTGTCAGTTGGAGAGGATCGAAAAGGCAGCAGAGCAGACAGACTATCGGCTCATTTAAATTGACCTCTCACACCACACAAACATTTAATTAAAGCATATCCTAGAGCAAACTTTCACTGACATTCACACCGCTGCAAAACAAACCTCTGCCTCACACAGTGCTTTGCATTAAAAAAAAAAAACTTAGGAAATAGCCGCAAGGAACCAGCAAGAAAAACAGTGTTTTCTTTTTCTTTCCTGTATATTTAAGTATTCTGTTTTTAATATGCCCCCATAAAGGTAATAATATGTGCACTTGATATAATTAAAATGGCAAAGTCATGACTTCATTTTTTTAAAGGCTAAATACCTAAGTAATGAGATATTCAAGGGCTGCGAGCAATTACAAATCCACCAGCAAACAGGTTGTTAACTGCCAAACAGTGACAGTGTTCTCCCTAAAGATTGTTCTTAGAAAATCAGTGTTCTAAGGACAGCCTCAGAGGAGCTTAGTCATTTTGTTTGGACTTGCTTCAAGTCTTACCTTCAGTTCTGGGTCTAAATCCATCCTCTGATCTTTGCTACATCACCCTAAACCCCGTAGGGATCCATATGCAAAGAAAACACCCAGGAAAAAAAAAAAATCATTTTTAAATCCATATTAATCAAACACTCGGACGCTCTCTTGAATCCAGTTAAATCAAGCCCTACAGGCGTTACTTTTTCAAGCAGCTCAAAGAACTGCAGTCCAAGATAGGATGCAATTTGTCCTTGACGGGCTGAGCAAATCCTAAATATGTAAATGACAGTGAACCACTACCTCTCTTTATCTTGTTCAAAAGAAATGAGGACCTTTTTTTTTTCTCCACCGTCTGCACCTCTTCTCTGTGATGTGGAGAAAAAAGAAATATGTTTGAAGAGAAAGAAAAATATATCTATATTTTTCATCTTTTTTTTTTTAATACCACCAACAGGAATCAATTCAAAACACAGCAAGTCTCCTTTAATACCTGGGAAATTAAATTGTCCATTATCCATTATCAGCCCGTTCCAGTCATCTGTATCTAAAATGCAACCATGCACAACTAAAGCAAGACTCACTTAAAAAAAAGAGACCTAGAAAAAAGAGAAATGTTCTGGAGACTATAGTTTTAAGGGGAAAGACAGACACATGGGTCGTGGTGAGGAGGGGGAACAAGAGGGGAGAGGGTGGAGGGCACGTTGCATTAAAATGTTAAGCTTTACCCAGTCATTTTCAAGTCAGTCAAGCATCAAATAGAAGAGACTTTACGGAGGGAGAGGGAAAGGATTTTCTCCTAGAGCTCTGACAGGATGGACATGCTGTTTGTGTCTAAATGTGTAGGGAACAAGCAAACACACTTTTTCCGGACGTGCTGCGTTACACCTTACTGTGAAAGCTGAAAGCCAGGGAGAAAAGGAAAAATAAAACCTAGCAAAGCACATTAGCGATTCTTCTACATATATATATATATATATATA
Organism: Paraplagusia blochii; assembly: GCA_016785265.1. Classification (NCBI taxonomy): domain Eukaryota; kingdom Metazoa; phylum Chordata; class Actinopteri; order Pleuronectiformes; family Cynoglossidae; genus Paraplagusia; species Paraplagusia blochii. Next base: position 15,507 of record JAFBJS010010141.1, on the reverse strand, counting down.
TATTTATATATGTATATAACTGAGGAATTGATGCAAAGAATTGTATTTTTACTAGAAATGATCAATTGTCAAAATCTGTAAAAAATATTGAAGGTTTTTTCATGTGTGTGAAGAATGACACAAACTGTGTATCCAATAATTCCACCATACTCTATATCTCCTGACTGACACAACTGTAAAATAGATTGTTAAGGACAATGGAGTTATTATAACTGCAATATTCTGGAGGACAAGACCTTCATCTAAAGTTGAATTGGACACACTTGACTTAGAGTCTAAGTCAACCTTTTGCAAAGATGGTTTTGATCAAGTAGAAATGCCCAGAGGCCTGGAGTTCCCATGATTTTTTACAAAAGTCAAAAACAAAAATCACATTCAAATGTACACTTTTATAAAACAGATTCTTTGGTCAAAATTCTCCTTATTTTTTGTATGGCAGTGTATTGACTCCTTGAATTGACCCTTGGGGATAAAAAAAGGGTTTTTTTTTCTGATTCTGATATAAATATAAGCTTTCTTTTTGCCTTTACTTTATATTGGGGAGTTAGATACGGTAACAAAATTCTCATTTTATATTTGGTATTTCCATACTGACAGTTCCTAGAGGTCACTTGTGCATTTTTTGTACTGGCCAAATTATGCACAGAAACGATAAAAGTTCAACAAAGTAGCTTTTTTTTTGACAAATGTCCACATTCCAAATTCCATCACGTTAAATTAGTCACAAAAATAGAAGCTGTTAAAACTACTCAGCCTACCTGCTGCTCCAGCATCATACGTGAAATGTAAAAGTACCGTATTTTAATCACTGGTTGCAGTATCTTGATACACAAAATAATAATAAATACCATTTATCAGTTATTGCCAATGGACCATCTGTGCTTGTTTTCTTTACTTCCACTGGCCTTGACTCTGACACTGAGGTGTTCGTGTGTCTGGACACAATACTTAACCCCCCACTGGGCATCACGCCCTGCCACAGGGGGCTGTATCCTCCCAGTGTTGGCTTCATGCTGAGATAAATGGTCCAGGCTGCATCAGAAAGGACATACTACTGCAGTACTAATCACAGTATAGGAGTATCAGCTCTGGCAGCTGAGAAGACAGAGGTAGCCTAAAAGTTATTCTTAAAATGTCCTCCCCTTACATTTCAGTCCCCCTTATCACCACAGTGTTCCTGGTGTTTTGGTCTTGTTTGACGACACTGGACAAAAGCCCAGGTAGACCCAAACCAGACCACCGGAAAGATTGATGACTCCGGGTTTGATTGAAAAGTCTGCCTGGGGGTTAGGGCCTGTGTCTGGGTGAGAGGCTGAGGCCGGTGATTGATTGGCCACCACACCGGTTTACCTCCGCAGGGAGCAGTGTTGCTGGAAATCAAAAGCAGCGAAAAAAGTCTATGATTTCATTAAACCACAGACGTGGCTACTGACAGGTGGATACAGACTGGGGATAGGAAAGTTGTATGATTTATTCTTGCATATGTCACTATTGCTCAAAACCAGTCATTTGTCCGCAGGTGAAGTTAAATATATGTATTTTCCAAGTGTGAAAACACACATAATCACGCACACTGTTATTGCTTTGACACCAGAGAACTAATTAAGTGTTGGGTTTATGATTTGTAAGTTGAGCTTCACATCTACAAGAAGCCATCAATTTTTATTTTTATGGGTGATTATTACTCATACTTATTAGGAAACTATATACTCGTAGAATATATTTATTGTAAACCATGTATATGAGAAATAAACAATAAAGTAATTGTTCTGCACAACCAGGATCAACCAGGGATATTTTTATCATTAATATTTTATTTGATGAATAAGACACCTAATCAGCATTAAAAGAAAATACTGAAACATGAACTCTCCACAAATCTGTGATTCCTTTACATACCAATTGCAAAAAAAATAAATCAAATAAATGAAGATCCCTATGCAGAACAGTTGTAAATACCCCTGTTGTTTCCCTCTGGTTGAGCTCGGCAGCCCCCTGAGTGGCAGGACACGTGTGAACACTGACACAAAACACACTACCCTCAGACAGGAGAACCCCAGGAACAACAACAACACAGCAGCAGTGATGACAACACAAACCTGTGCCTACACTGCTGTGAAGTTTCAATTACTGCTTCACTTGCTGCCTGGCTACTGGCCTTCAGCCTGACAGGAGGGGGAGGAGGAGGAGAAGGAGGAGAAGGAGGAGGAGAACTGCTCCAGGAAAAAGCCTGAATGACACATGGCCCCAATACGGATTCATTTATAAGACTGCAAATGCATTTACCCTTACTTTCTGATATGAAGCGTCACACTGTTCACTACTGACATGGATATAAAGGGAAAAAAACAAGTTTAGTTAATTTCTCAGTTGCCAAGTAATCACGACAGAGCCAAAGAAACGATTTTAGGATTTTTTGACGGTATGACAGAGTAGGTGAAAACCTTTTTTTCTTCCAACTCTATGTTGTTGTCTATGTATTGTTGGACCTGAGAGAATGTATAAAAAAAAAACTAACATTTAAAGCCGCAAAGATAAAATTATAGTTGTTCCCAGTGGGCTCGACACCCGAAGAATGGCTCACAGTATGGTGGAGTGCGATTTGGGTGGCAGTTGTGGAGACTGCTGCCCTTGAGACCAGTAATGGATAAGAGGATTGGAAAAAAAACTGTTTATAGTATTAAATGCCATTTCTATTTGAAATGTATGTGACTGAAATCATATGGATATAATAAGAGACTAATACCCTACATAATAAACACTAAATTTTGAGCCTATGCAAGACCAATAATAAAGCCAGCAAGCCTCTCAAGGCAAGGTTCCTTAAAAATAACTGAAATGAACTTAAATATGTTTAAAAAGTTAATATATAAAAAAAATGCAGCCTACAACGATATCACAAAACAAATACAGCCAAAAACACTGTCTGTCACTGTCAAAAACGCTGTGTATTTAACCTTTACTTGTAGAAAATGAATTATTTCTCCTTCTAGGTTAATAAACATATTTAATTCATTAAGAATATGTTGAGGACTGATTAATTAACAGGGTTTTTTTAAGCCAACTCTGAAGTGCCACTCACTTGGTAACATTGAAAAAAAAAGAATTCCACTAAGTGACTATAAAAACCCACAATTGAAAGCAGATTATGAATCCATAAAATCTAAATGACACTGGGCTCAGGTCTAAAGCCCTGACTTGGGGTCGTTCTGCAGATTGGGTGTTGCCGTAATTGGTGCAGCTTTGGTCGCGAAGGTTATGGCCATTACAGGCGAGCGTGGGGAGGCATAAGGGCTCACAGTACGACTCTGACCGTGTCTGAAGTGCAGCCGGGAACGTATGGGTCCCTGGCTGCTCACCGTGACCTGGATCTTAATGAGGTGGACAAATCAATATCACACCGGGCAAAGAACACAGGAACGGTGGTGGCCGCAGACAAATATTTTCTCAGTTGTGACCAATGTGTGTTCAGGTAAATTCACTGTCAATTAAAAACCAATCTGATGAAATTGGACTGTAAATTTAAAGGTTTTCTCCGATTGAATTTTTGGGTATGTATTTGGTTTGTTTACAACAGGGTCTCAAAAATTGAGGGCCACCACACTATCATTTCACCGAAGGGGCGGATCAGCTTTCAATGTTCAAAACAGAGGAAAATATTTACAAAAAAAAATGGGTTTCCCACAGATTCTGTGTACGGTAATACAAAACTGAACCAGGAGGAGACTGTGGATCAGGGTTTTGAGAACTATACGATTTACCATAAAATGTGGAGGCGTATCTAAAAATGTGGGGGCCGCAAAATATTGTTCCACTGGCCTCAAATGGCCCATGGGCCGCGAGTTTGAGACCCCTGGTTTGCAACATCATTGCCATTGTGTTTTCAACAAGTTCCTAACTTAAAAAAAAAAAAAAAGAAAACGAGAGGAACACGGTCGTCTCCTAGATGCCATCAACTCTAGCGGCTGAGGTCAATTGAATTTATCATGCTAAATAAGTATAATTTTGACCAAAGTTAGATGAGTAAAATGTTTTTATTCATAAAGAATACTGGAGGAGGGATTCATAAAGTTCTACCCATCTGAAAAAAACATCAACAATTCTCCAAAGTTCATCAGCTGGTCAAGATCCAATCCTAGTTAGGGTGTTTGGCTCCATCTGTTGGACTCTTCGCAGCCAGAAAAGTTCAGGGCTGGTCTGGTGCAGTGTGATTTGGGTGGCATTCATGGAGTCTGCTCCTCGGTTTTATTTTCAAACATTACTTTAATGAGGATTTGTGGAAACACCACTCGAGCCTTAAATTATTAATCTTTGTTTATTGACTTGAACAAAGACCTCTATTCACCTTCACAACTTCTCTCTAATGTGAGACCCAGGGGAAGAGACTCCTACCTCATCTTATTTCAATCACCTTTAAAATCTGTCCACTAACTTTAAATAAATAAACTAGATCCTCCGAAAGGATACATAAACACCTTCAGGTTTCAAATTACTTCGCTACAACTTTTCTTTTGTCCTGAGCCAGGTGTTTCAACAAGTACAGGCCTCAAACCTTCCTCTGGTGATTTATTCAAAGACAGAGTTGAACATAAGCTCATTCAGCACAACACATGATGGGTTTCACTAGTAGCACAGACAGAATGCATGAAGTTATTAGCCCTCAGGTAATGTGAGTCGTAGAAATTAAAACACCTCTCCCCGCTGTCAGTCTTGATTAACATTTTACCACTGGCATTCAAAAAGGCAGCAATTTCCATCTCGAATAATTGTTGCTTATGAACAGATTTCATTAAAAGCAAAGAAGTAAAAGTAAGTCAGCTAAAGTATAAGAAATAATAAGTCTATATATTTGGAAAAAGATGGAATTTTGCCAGAGGTTGTACTTATTTTTTTGGCTTACCACTATGAAAAGGGGAGTGTAACAGTAAGACACAACGGAACAAAAAAACAAAAGAAACATACGTTTTATCTAACATGAGTTTGCTGTAGGAAGTGAACGGTCCCGGAGTTTGACAAATACGCAGTGAAATGACAATGGCTGCGAGATGCCCTGGGAGAGAGGCAGCCTTTGGAAAAAGCAAAAACTCCATTTGTAGTTGAAAAGAACAGTGGCTGTTGTCAGGGCGTCTGACTTGACAATTACACGAGTGAAAACGGCGCTGTGCCTCTGCAGATAACCCGTCGGATTCCATTAAAACGGCGACAATCCAAAAGAACGCTCAAATGGAGGAAATTATCACACACACACACGCACGAGCACGCAGAGGTCTGCGCGAACACACACACATACGCAGTCACAGTCAGAAAGTCTCTGACGGCGACTCTATCGCTTGAATATACATACTTTAGGAAAGTGAAGACAAAACTGGGAGCAGAACAGACACAATGGAGTTATTTCAAATAGTCTGAGTAACAGGTGCAGACTCAGAGTGAATACAGACTCACTGCTGTGTTTGATAACTGCACTTTCAAGAGCCATTATTATCATCCCTGGGTCAGCCCTTAGGCTACAAGTACCAGCTTCCTGGTGAATAGACAGCAAACTTTCTCAAAGAGAGTTGGTATGGGAGGAAAAAGAAAAAGACAGATTTGATTTTGACCGTCAATCCTGACCGCCAAGTTTAGTTAATATATTTATTAACTAAATATATTAGGTTAATATACTTAATTTAGCTTCATTTGATGAATTAAGCTAATATGCAAAAATATTACAGTAAAAAAAATATTAGACCACTCTTTCTTTTATTTCTTGTCCATTTAAAAGTCTGCTTCCACTTAATCTACATTAATCTGGACAAATATAATAACAACAACAAAGGCTCATAATTAAGTTTAATTTCAGAGCTGATTTCTGACCATTTTGCATGGTTTTATTGACAGTGACAAAAAATCACTTCCATTCCTACATCACTAGCATCACTTGTACTGACAAATACAGTGCTTTTAGTCATTGCATGGTTTTGTGTTCATTGTCCAGGTGATAGACCTTTAGTGGAACAAAGCAGAACAGTATATATACTGTGTATATATATATATATATATATACACACATATATATATACTGTATATATATATACACTGTGTGTGTATATATATATATATAGACATACATAGACATACACGATTGTTTTTAAGCCCATAGATTATATAATCTGCTTTCTAAAGATTTTTGCATATTAGCTTCATTCTATCAATTCCATATGTATAATTGTGATTAATAATATAGGATTATTCCAGACAACTCAAAATTAGCAGCAGGAAGATGTTTGTTTGTATTTGTGACTATTCCAAATGAAGGCATTAGTAAATTAATATTGAAAAAATGTCAAGAAATTTATAAAAAGCTCATCTTTCTCTGACAGAGTGTTCTAGGATTCAGACGACTTCAAATTGTTCAACTGGTTCCTCTCTCCTCACTCTTCTTTTTGCACGATTTCAGAAAGGCATAAAAAAACTAAACAGCCCTGAAATACAATGGCGATGTCTTTCCTCACAAAGGATTAAGGAAAAAAACCCTCGTCAATATCAGCGTTATTTGCCACTTTTTTCTTTAGATGTGATCACTGTTCCAAATGAGGAATCACTTTTATACTTGTCCCACGGTGTGGAATAAGGTCAGGGCTCCTCTTCTCTCTCCTGCGTCTCACCTTTTCCCTTTCTCAATGAAATGATTCATTTTTCCATTATGTCGATGAGCGTGTGAAATGAGCTATATAATCAATAGCATAGGTTTGTAAACAAACAGCAGACAGACTCTAGGGAAAATGTGTTTTCTTTCTGAGAACAATGTGCCGTCCGTGTGTGTGTCTGTATGGTGGGAGAAGCTCATCTGACAATGTTCACAAAGGCAATTTACGGGGAATGGAGGCAGTGGCAGCCCAAAGTGAAGGCAACACTCATAATACGGCAGGATGAACAGGCAGAGGACAAAATGATTAAACAGACTGGAGACGTGGCTACAGTGAGGCAGGCCAACTTTTAATGTGTTGTTTAAAAGTGGAACGCAAGGTGAGGTGTTTATGATCGTAATATTTATGTTGGTGTGACTTTCTTGGACAGCAGGTAGAAAAAATTGTGTAATCTGGTTTGTGTTTGACTACTTTTTGATGTTCCTTAAAGAAGTGTTCCCCAACCTTTTTTGCGCCACGGACCCATTAAGTGTCTCGTACTATTTTCATGGATCGGTCTTTAAATTGTGTAAAAAAAATACCTCTTAATAAAATTCAATTCCCGATGTTCTGAAATATTTTCCTACTTATAAAATATTCCTACCTGAATTAACTGTGCATGGGCACAACAAGGATTTCTCAAGTGCACACAGCCTATAATTTTCTGCTACCAGACCAGTATAAAAAGAATCTTGTTTCAATGACTCTGCATCACTTTGAGTTATTGTTGTTGTCTTCACTGAGAAAATATTCCTAATCAAATATAGTTGCATTATTGATGATGGAATAATTATATTGGTCAGTTCTTTAGTTGATATGGTTATGGATCAAGTGGAAGTAATAGTCGGATGGGGCCAAAAGGAAACATTATTTCTCTGTGGCGCAGCACCAGTTCACACACGGACCGGTACCAATCCTTTTTGTAAAGGTTGCCACAGCGAGTCAATAATCTCACCTTGTCCTCTGTGTCATTTTGCGAGAAAGAAAATTCAGACATTTAACCAGTCCATGTTGCAAAAAAGGTTGGTGATTTCTGCCCTAAAGCACCACCAGCAATACAGCAGTGGAGTTTGCGTGTCCGCATGAAAGAAAAGGCAAGAAGAAAACACGACAGTGCAACAACAAAGGGCAGAAAACTTCTCTGTCCACATGCTGTGCTGTACACCATGTCCACCAAGAACACCACCGTCTTCTGTACTGTCATCCCTGAGCAGGAACATTCTGACCTCATTAACTTAATGTTTGTTACTATCTGAAAGACTGACCTCAGCCCAAAAAATGAATTCTGAACTCAGCTCAGCCCTTATTGGGTGAACAGTTTTTTATAGCCTTGTCTCTTTCTTATAGCCAAATCCAAATGAAAGACAAATAAAGGCAATTCTTACCAATTGTAAGTTGCAAAAGTCAACAAAATTAAAGCATTAAACATAATTATGGATCCATGAAATCAATATTGTCTTATTTAATGGGACAAATGTAAGCCATTCAAGTGAGGTTGTAAGGAAACTGTTTGCGATCCTTCTGCAAAAACAAACCCCTAAAAATGATGATAAAAACATTGATGAATAAAAACTTACAAAAATATGAGCCCGGTGCCTCTCATCCTCTGCTGCCAGCCTTTGCCTAACAAGAGTCTGCTGGAGATTCTCCTGGGCCAAGGCTCGCTCAGCAGTCAGCATCTTGGAGACTTCCTCCTGGACCTGGGACTGGGCGTCAGTATGGGCCTTGGCTGCTGCCTGGGCCTTCTCTGCCTCCAACCTGCAAATATTTGCTTAGTTAATTCACTTTTCAGTGCTAAGGCAGTATTGTCGATCATTGTTTTTAAAAGACTGGGTTGCAACCCTGTAATGGTTCTCTAGTGGACTTTTAGGGTCATCTTTCATCATGTTTCCTAAGATTTTAGTCAGTTTTGCTGGTTCAATTACTTTATGTATGGTTTAAAGCTTGAGTAACACTCGTTGTTCCGATATCTGATGATAAATGATGTTCTATTGACTTGTGATGGAAAGATTTTTGACTTTTGAATTCACCAGAAAAAAATGGTCGAGAAATAATGGTGTAGATCAGGGGTCACTAACTGGCGGACCGCAGTCCGTGTCCGGACCCAGGGGTAATCCTGTACGGACCCGGACCTATAATCTATTTATACGACAGATGAATTTAATAGTTTTTAGATGCACAGTTTTTTTTAGTGTTTACGACCAACGCCATTGTAAACACAGGAAAAGCTGCACCGGTATCAGGAAATAAACTGACCAATCGTGTACAGGTTAAATTATCCCATGTGGTGCTTTTCAGCCAATCAACTCTCAGGATTCTTGGCAGTTAACAGTGACAGGCAGAGTGAGAGGGAGAGAAACAGCCGCCACAGACAGAGACGTGGAGAGAGAGTCAAGGGAGACAAAGGAAGCAGGTTCAGAGAAACTGAAAGTGTTTAATTGTTAAGTGTTGATTTGTTGTGATTTGTATTGTTAAAGTGGTTGAGATTGTTCTGACAAGTTGTGTTAAAGAAAAATGATATAAGCTGTTGCTACACCTGATTTCTCTTAAGTTAAGAGCTTTATTTGAAGATGTTAATACTACTACAACATATATATTATATAATATTATAGTACACATAACACTCTGGCAAGTTGGACATGATGTTCTGGATCTTTATTTGAATAATTTTTTTCTGACTTGACCTCTTGGTGTTTTAGTTGAATACCCCTGGTGTAGATGATACGGAAAATTAAAGTATTTCTATTGTCTGACTACATTTTTTAAGAAAATTCCTGGTGTTTCATAATGACTTTGTCTCTTATTGTGCGACAACTAAAAACAAACAAAGTGAAGATGATACCTAGATAAACTAAAAGATTAAATCCATAGTATCCATCTAGAACATGCTGGCTTTGAAACGTCATATCTCCATGCAGCGGCATACATACGCACACACACCTGTTGTTCTGCAATGTTGCACTGTTGCGCAGCAGCTTCTCCCACAAGAATTAAAAGGTCACAAAAGCAATTGTGCTGCTAATGAAGAACAGCCATAGGTCAATATACTTGTATATTGATTTTCAATACTAATGTCAGATTCATCCATTAATGTCACCGCTGTTTCGTAGCCTGCAGAGCGAGGACAACAATGGGGACAAATGCCCGGACGTTATAAGCTAAATAAGCGTCTGTGTCGCACTAAATTAACATGCGGTAGCCTGTTCTGATCAATGTTAATTATTTCAAAACAATAAATAAACCGTGCAACTGAAGTGGACGGAGGACAACTCTATCAGATTGGGAGTCGCTAATTAAGTGAAACAGAGAAATACAGATGATCTCTGCAAAGGCAAGATCACCATACGAACCCTGTCAATGCCTTCTCATAGTTGCCTGGCAACGAACCCCCCGCACAGTCACAACATGCTTGATTGGTGAAGATGAGGAAGAGCGAACAGGGAAAGTCTTGCTCCTATAGGACTTGTACAATCAAAGGAAAGAAACCCAAACATGGAGCAGGCGGACAGAGAGATGGAACGAAGAATGACTGACAGATAGAACGGCAGTGTTAAAAAAAACTTCATAAAGGTAGCAAATCAGGAAAATACTTCACAATACTGTTAATCAACTGATACAGTACCACTGCATTTAACCCATCACCAAAGGGCAGTTTTGAGCACCTGGGGAGCAGTGAGTGGGGACGGTGTCAGTGGACCTCAATGGTAACTTGGCAATTGGTGGATTCGAACCTGGAACCCTTCAGATCCCAGTTCAGTTCACTTCCCTAACCACTGGGCCACCACTGCCCTAAACTGTAATCTTAGTGGATAACCAGTTTGATAACATAATAATATTTTAGAAAAAAAATATTAATACACTTCTTTGTTCTTTGTTAGAAATTTGACACGTCCATTCCCATATAAACCATTCATTGCACCTGCAGTGAAACCACTTAAAATCAAACCTGGCAGTTACGGGAAATGTCTTATTGTGTTTTCATATTTCTAACAGTGAAAACATTTTGCCACAGATTTGAATGTGAATCATTTGGTTTTAACATTGCTTATTACCATCATTATTATGATTTAATACGATAATCAGGGCCGTCAAGCATGTGGTCCAAGGCACAGTTTTTCACCTTTTCAAGTCTTTTCTAATGGTATTCACTGATCCGCCAGTGAGGCTTTCATTTGTTATCCTACTTCAAAAATCTAATTTTCTTCCTCCACTCACCTGTGAACTAATGCAGAATTTATACCGTGATGAATCACGATGGGAGGACAAACTAAATCTCCGATCTACTGTCTCAGCTTTAGGCTGAGGACAGGTGAGCGAACTGAAAATATGTCTCCTGTCTCTGAGCTGACATTTGCCCTGCCGCAGCACATAATGTTAGAGAGCAGAAGGGAGAGCATGATGAGGAGAACGAGAAAGAGAAAAGAAAAGAGAGTTAGGGCGAAAAGCAAGCGTGAACAGTGGCGACATGACACATTGGCCCCTGAGGAAGTGAAGCAAAGAGGCAGTGAGGCGGCCAAGAAGGAGCAAGGGATGGAAGGAGACAGAGGGAGACCGGCCGTGGCCAGTCGCACACTCCATTGGGGCTGCCCACGTCAGCAAACTCCATCCATCATCTGGCTCCATCTCACACAGACACACCAGCCCTTACAGGGAGCCTCCTAATGGCCTCTTACATTCACCATTTCCCCGCGACCCACGCCTCCCTGCCTCCATTGCTAAGCCAACTTTACTCAGGAAGATTTAGATTGAACGGCCGCTATGACAGAAAGAGCAGGAACAGTAAACACAGTTTTATTGTGAAAAAAAGGCTCGAGCTAAACCCTAGCGGTCCAGCAAACAACAGAAAAAAAATTGCATCCCCGTACCAACCATAAATATTTGTCATTTTAAATTATTTTGCTTGGTGTGGTTCTTTTCCCATTTTGGACAGTAAAAACAGTTCATATGAACGCATAAAAACATTGAGACATATGATTATGACAGGAAAATGAAACTTCAGGTCCAGCTCAGGAATTAGGATTCACACAAATTCAGTAGAAATTACTGCTGTGAATTTTGGCGAGATATAAGGGATTTACATATAAGGACGGTGTTTCATTAAGACTTCACTGAAACAAACACTGTCAGACACCAACAGTGACGCCAGGGAACAGTAGTACTCAGAGGATTCACTTTGATTCTGAAGAGTCTGGCATTCAAACATGACTTTTAGCACCCTCTATTGGAGAGGAAGAGCTAGCTGAATCACATCTATTTACTTTGCACAATAAAAATTGTACCGACCAGTATTCTAAATTCTGAAAAGTCTTTAGTGTATTGTGTCTGTGAAGATTCTCATTCATCCAGGGCATGATATCCAAAAAGGGCTAGTAACAGTAGTCTTTAGTGTATTGTAATTCACAAAACAGCCACTAGGGGGAATATACCAGTGTTTAAAGTGTCTGTTCCAAGCCTGGATAAAAAAAATAAATAAAATAAAAATAAAACTTTGGCCAAATTTATGTTGAGAGTCAACAGTCTATTGTTAAGTTATTATAATTGTAAATGTGATTATGTCTAAATGTGTAAACTATTTGGGTTAAATAAATGTCGATCAATTAAAAAAAATAGAAAATTAATTTAATAAACTGTAATATTTCACTTTATGACTTACATAATATTAATAGTTATTATAGGTAAAGGATTTTTATTACATCAGCACTATAAGCTTAATAAAAAAAGTGACATTTCCGGTATAAAGGACATCTTATTTTAGGGGAAAACATTGGGAAAATGAAATGAACAAACAATTACTTAAAAGTCATACTAAATAAAAAAATCTGTTTTCTTTAGGTTGTTACATGAAACTCAATTTTGGCCAATACCTCAAAATCAAAACCTCTACTCTACCTCTACCTCACTGTGCATTTTATGACAGAATGAATTTGCCATGGTTACAAAAAATGCAAGCGAAAAAGAAAAAGCACTCTAAATAAAGTGGCAAAAAGATTAAACCAAAAGAGAGGATGGGAGTGTCCACTACCATTCTCGTTTTTCACATTTTCAGGGGGCATTTTGCCAAAGACTGGGCCATGAGAAAAGGTTGACTTAAAACCACAAGCTGGTCAAGTCAAAAAAAAAATAGACAGACCAGCAGAAAAGTGAGTCCCACAGAGTTCACAACTGCTAACCCAAGCAAAGACCGCTATCACTAGCCGGATGCTATCTTTCTGCCTCACCTCTATTGCTTTCCAGTCATTATTACCCTGTCTCTGGGATATTGAACGCATTTTTCATTCTACTGCAGAAGATTGGCACTGGTGGGAAATGAGGGGGAAGGGGCTGAATGGGAGGAAAGCAAAGGAGGGGCGGGGGGGTTCGAAGACAGCATGGTCGAGTCAGACAGTAAGAGAAGAAAGACAGCAGCATGACTGTGAGAAGGGAAGAAAAATATTCTTCTTCAGAAGATAAGTGGAGGCTGTTTGGCCCGATGCTTCAGAAAAAGGAGAGGATAATCGTCTTCCAGGAACCTGCTGTTTTGTTGGCTTGGTGAGTAAAGTCTGTATGGAAAGGTTAATTTTGGAAGAAGTGTAGTGCTGGTTGAATGCTACGTGGTGGCCTTTACACAGGAGTAACATTGGATTTTCAAGAAATAACCTTGAGCCGAAATAGCAGGAGGAAAAGTCACAGCTCCTTCTGGGGTAGGACTTGTGAAAATGACAAATAAAAACGAAAAGACTTGGCAGCGATGACACAAAAAAATAAAAAATAAAACAAACAAACCTGGCAGTTAAAACCTAACTGTATGAGAACTACTTTACTATTAATATAAAACAGATTATGGAAGTCACGTCGCTGGTGTCTCCCAGTTTGGTTCTACCTGGAACCTCTGCATTGTGTCTCCAAACAATCAGTCTGGTGGGATGATGCTGCGACACCTGCGCAGCAGCACAAGCTCGACCCAAGTGCATTGGAACAAAGGCATTTATAGGCCCAATGCAATATTGATGTTAAAAATAATGTGGCTGAATGCTGGTGATGAATATTTTATGAAGCTGTGCACTCTCACTGACACACACACACAAACACCACACCTGGCTGTTTGCTGGTGATAGAAGCGCTGGGACAGAGTTACATTTGAATATACGACCAAGAGCAGAGCTGGATGAGTCATTTCAAAAGGAGTGTAAAAATCCATTTTGTACTTTTTGGGTCCTTTGCATTACCCCACAATTACTATTAAGTGATAGCTGCACCACCAAACTTGTCAGAGTAGATAATTTACTCATCCTCCTCTCTGTTATTGTCTCCTCAAATGTCAGACTAAGCATAAAAACTCAACACTCCCAACACTGTGATACTGTAGGAGGAAGAGAAGTGCTTGGTTATGAGGAGTGAGCTGGGATGACAGGTAGCTATCATCTAGTTACTATCACTTTGTCTTACGGGACATTAAACCATGTGAAAGTTTTTTTTTTTTTTTTTCCCTTCAATGACATGAATATGCGGTGAGACCAGCCAATTTGGTCGATGAATGAGCAGAAGACTGTAATTTCAGTCATCTTGGTCAAAAGCAGAAAGAAAATCCTCTTGAGACATCTTGAGAGCTGATCTTGTCATGGTGGACTAACCAGCAAGTTCCTTTTAGGGTTGAATATGAGAAATCAGGAGTCGACAAAAATGTATTATGAATAGGGCTGGGTTAAAATAATGGATATTAATCGATTTTTTTGTTAATAGGATACGATACGATATCGATTCATAAATCCATCTTTTTTTTCCTTCTTTTCCCAACAACTTTACGTGAAGTCATGCACCACAGGTGATTACGTATTTACGTGGTTACGTGTGAGTTAACACACTCACACGTAAAACATATGTAAAAACAACATGGCACTAAAATCTAAACTCTAAAATTAGAGTCCGCCTTGTAATGTTGGGCCAAGTCATGTTAAATAAAAAAGGCATGATGGATTAATATGACTGCCCTGAGTAAATTTGTGATGGAAATAAATAGACCACTTTTTCTTTAATTTCTTGTCCATTTAAAAGTCTGCTTCCACTTAATCTACATTAATAGCTCATAATTAAGTTTAATTTCAGAGCTGATTTCTGGCCATTTTACATGGTTTTATTGACAGTGACAAAAATCACTTCCGTTCCTACATCACTAGCAATAACATTGTACTGACAAATACAGTGCTTTTACTCATTGCATGGTTTTGTGCTCATTGTCCCCAAGTGATAAACCTTTAGTGGAACAAGGCATTAAGATGAAGAAGGAATTGAAGAAAACAGCAGAGTGGTCTAATCATTTTTTCCATGACTGTATATCGTGCCATTTCTATCGTCATTAGATATATATCGTAATATCACTCAGTCCTACTGTAACACTACAAAGACATGTTTATATACATATATAAATAATAAAAACATACACATAATATTTCTATTTATCAGTTCATAATCTATTGATTTTGTTCCTTAAATATTTTTTTCTAATTATATATCAATATATCAATGAGGAGTTCAACAACACAGAGAGACCATACTGACCAGTAACATCTTTTCTGACAAAGTCCATCTCAGACTAACTTAATACTAAGTAACTACAGTCAGTTTCTGCGGCCTCTCATCATGGTGTCTCACTGTAACTATTGGTTATTTTATCGGCTGTGGAGTGAACACTTCATACCAAACTTTGTGCAGGGCTCACTTATGTGGATAAGTTGGCTTATCCACATAAGTTGGCTAAGTGCAAACAATACATGTCAAAAATATAGCTTCTCAAAACACCACTTTCTTAAACTATTTTTCCTCTAGCTATACGTTTATATGAAACAAAAATTCAACCTAACAT
>JAFBJS010010134.1:0-20199 GCA_016785265.1 Paraplagusia blochii | reverse complement strand
TTGTACACTGTACAAGGACAATAAAGGCTATTCTATTCTATTCTATTCTATTCTAAATGTCAATAACCGAGGGAATCATAATAGGCATTAGTAGTTATTTAATGTAGTATATTTTATTCAAGGAGTAAAAAGGTTCTATAATCATGCTGAAAAAAGAAGGATGTGTATAAGAGACAGGAAATATGGTGAAAAATAGTAACCATATTAAGACACATTCTTCATGCCAGGGAGAAGAATAATAAGATGATCTAAGAAGCTGTGTAATAATAATACAAGAACCAAAGAAGTAACTATCTGAGGATTATTATAAGTGTGTGAGATGTAAGTTTTTTCTATGAAATATATTCATATTTTTTATATTTGCTTACATAGGGAACGTGTCTGAACAAGACTAAGAAAATGAGTCCCTGACCTGAAGTGAACCGTGTGAAGTCAAAAAGAGGTCAGGAGTAGAAGCTAACCGCTGAATAATGATAAGAAGTGAAGTGATGTTGTGATTAACATTGTGATTTTTGGAACAGTTTAAAATAATCAAAATGTTTATTACGTTGTGTTATGTTGCTGATGGCTACAGTGTTGTTACGATGACAAAAGAAATGTAACTATCTGAAAGTAGAAAGTTTGTAATGCCGAGAGAGTTGTGTTGCTATGGTAAGAGGAAGTTAAGACCTAATATGGACATGGCCAGTTGTGGTCCCGTTAAATACTTTTAATAAAAAAGTAGCTATGCAACTGGCCAGGTGGACAAGACCCTGACCCCCTTCGTCTCGAGATAAAAACAACACCCCTTGTGGCACCTGTCTCTTATACACATCTAGATGTGTATAAGAGACAGGCTTATGAAAGATTATAAAAGTACGAGCAGAGTCTAAAAACCTCAGTTCGGCCACCGCCCTTTCCCCGGACGACGGAAGGACTCAAGACCCCCGGACCGAGGGACCCTGCCAAGCCCCAAAAAGGAGACGACGGAAGATCGCCAGAGAGAGAGAGGATTGTGGACTTATCTTTTTCCATCTACGAGCAGCGAGGAGAAAACGCTCTCTCCCTCTCACTCGGAGAGGAGAGGCTCGCCCAAGAATACAGAAGTGAGAGCACGGATAGAGGAATTGGCAAAGCTCTCACTTCCCCTCTTCGCTCTGCTCGCCACAGCTGCAGCCGGACAACCTAAGGAGAGCGGCCCCTTCGGGGAAACGGCCCCGTACCGGGTCGAGAAGGGAGCGACTGGCCCCGCCGGAGAGGGGAACGGATTGCAACATCCCCAGCGACGCGTCCTCGGCCAAGGTCGTGGCGCTTCTCCTCTTCCTCTACCGTCGCAACAGCAAAAATCGGCAGGGTCAGTTTAGGAAAACGTTATGCCTCAGCACATTTATGTCATCTTATCCCTGATTTATCAGGTTTTGGTTCATTTTTATTTTTCTGATCTTTACATCGGCTGGAGATTGCTCATGTGCTGCACCCTTCTAATTCTGATCAATAAAGCATTTTACTGAAAATTCACCCGATCGCTGTGAAGGAGATCATTGTCACCTCTTCACCTCCTTTACCCTCTTCGCACACGTTAAAAGGAGTCGGCTCCGGTCCGAGAGGCGACGACACCCGCTCGGTGCACCAATCACAAGGTCCGTCTATTCTCTCTAAACACCCCAGTCACACGTCCAAGATACCGATAGATAAGGTGTCCTAATCCACTCCGGCCACCACCAAGTGCCAGGATCATGAGAGGTGAGCTGTCACGAATGAGTGTGGTCGCCTGAGGCGCACCCCGGAGCGACCGAGGTCGGCTACTCGCCGGAGGTGTGCAGGCGACGGCAGTGGGGCGGACACTCAGAGGGACGACAGTCAGCAGCCGGATGAATCACCTCGCCCGTCGGCCCGCGCAGAGCGAGAAGGGTCGACGGAGAAGGCCGGGACAGGACAGGTCGGAAGAGAGGATCCCGGTCCTCTCCCCCTGCCACCACCACCTCCGCAGCCTATCCCCCCACCCCTCCCAAGCGCGATCTAACAACTAACGATCAGCGGATGAAGTCCTCGTGGTCCATATTCAGAAAGAGGAGGTAAGTGGCCTTTATGTACGGTAATAGTCATTACCCTTCATCCATTCACTCAAACATATGTACAGTATATGCTTCAACCCATAATTTATTTTATAAATTTATGTAAGTGTCAGTTCTGGATGGAACTATTTGACCATAGAGACGCCAGATACTTCCAAAGGGATCAGGAGTTATTCAAAAGGACATGGATGAGTTTGTTGGAATGTGAAACAGTCACAGGATCCTCTAAAACAGCATCATGTTCAGGAGGAGTGGCCAATGAGGTCTAATAGTCACCACACAGGTAATATTTGGTAGTAGATTGTTAACCTGTTTATTTTCTTTCTGTTTCTCAAATAATTGTCATCTCTTTTGTTGAACATTAACTTGAGTCTGTCTGAACTGGATGCCTTCCCTGAAGCTTACCTGTGAAGAGCTTCCTTTGAGGATGTCAACGTGCTGCAGTACCTGGACATTGTCTTGGAGAGGAACCAGTTACAGAAGGCAGAGTCCTGGCAGTCTACAACTGAACTGTATCTGACACTAAAAGAAATGACTCAGCAAGGAGTAAAGGAACTTTTATTGTAACGGTGTAACATGTTGACAAAATGTCTTCATTTGTCACAGCTTTATTAAAGAGAGTTGTAAATATGAATAAAGTGAATGATCATGGACTGCATTTTTATGGATAAATTCACAGACTAGCAGTGATTCATGAAGAAAACAGTTTGAGAATTATAGATCTAAAACAGAGGGAAAGGGTGAAAAGCACACTTTTTAGCCTAAATTAATAGATAGAATGTATTAATCCCTCAGAAGTATCCTTCAGGAAATTGTAGTTCCAGCAGCAGTAAAGCACCGAATAAGGGATGAATAAAATAAGTACAAAACCAATTCAATAGATACAGTCAAGGGTAGGATTGAGGTACGTAAAACCTGAACATGTGGATGGTGGATGTTAGTCGATAAGTAAATTAGTAGAATATAGGTAGGTAGGAAGGTTAATGAGTAGATTAGTAGGTAAAATGTCCTCGATGTCTTCCTGTTGGCCGTAGATAGAAGACTGATGATCGTTGGACCTCTGCACTTATGCACTGCTTATGTGATGGTCAAGGTTTTTCTGGTGCATTTGCAGATGTTATGACCGAAAAACAATATAGAATGTATGCAATGTATAAATGAGTGTGTTTGAATGTATGTACGTGTCTGAGAGAAACTGAGTGTGTGCAGTGGCATTGCCCATCGGCATTGTCCAATATTAGTCCTCAATGTCGCTCCGTTGTCAACTTCCCATCCACTCGTAATGTTGTCCTGTCCGTAATGGTGTAATGGTCCTGATGAAGTCCTTTCCCTTAGGTCAGGTTGGGTCCATCGCACCAATCTCCATATTTCTCCAAAAAAGAAAAGAAAGGATTAAAACAGTAAACTCCATGGAATTGCAAACTTCATGCTCAATTCTCAACCTCCAACTGAGACATTGGAATTCTTGTGTCTTCCACTGCCCGCATGTACCACATTCCTCAAATCCATCTTTTCATGATGGGTATGATGCAACAATATATGGAGCCAACAACAATTATCACAATGAGCCTTGATACATAAAGCTCCCCATTCTCCAACTATTGCTTCTAACCCTTTCCACACACGTGCATCTCTGTCAGCATTTTTTGCCATTTCAGCTCTTCATTTTTGTAATCTCTTCATGACCATAGTAAAAGTTCCATTTGGGGCATTATTTTCTGGGACATATGTACAACATTGATCTCCAAACATGTGACATAATCCTCCCTTTTCGGCCATCATCCAGTCTAACCCATATCTGTTTTGAATTGTTATTTTTGTACTGGCATGCAGTTGGTCACCATATACTTCAAATCCCTCAATTGTGTAATTAAGTATTCGCTGTTGATTATAATATACATAGTTTATCAATTTTACATTTTTGTTAATAGTGATCCATGGTATGATGGACTCAAGTCCAGCTACTACCTCATCTCTAGCTTTGAACTCAATTGGAATTCCCTTTGGTTGTCCGATAACATCCAAATATACCTACTCATCATCTATAAACCTCCTCTTCCTCTGATCTGTCTGTGCAAGTAATTTTTCCATTCCTGAAAAGACTACTGTTGTGGGCACTTTTAATCTCACCAACGTGCACAGTCCAACCCACTTCAACGGCAACGTTTTCATTAGTTTGTCTCCCCCACACATCCATTAACTATCTGCTACTGGGTATGTTTTTCAACTTCAACTTCAACTTTATTTGTTTAAAGTGCCATATCACAACAACCGTTGTCCCAAGGCACTTCACAAACATTTATATAAAATAAACAAAATACATTAAACACAACAGGAAAAAGCCCTCTGCCTTTATAGACCCTCACACCGGCTGAGGAACAACTCCCAAAAAAACCCAGTGAGGGAAAAAAGGAAGAAACCTCAGGGTGATCGACAGTGGAGGGTATCCTCACCCAAGACGGACAGGCGGGCACTAAGGAGAAAAACTAATTTAATTTAACAATAAATAAAGGCTATACACTATCCAAAGGCTCCTTAAAAGTCCTTGTAGAAATAATGGAGGTGAAGTCGTGGGTCAAAAAAAAAAGCAGACCATAGGGTCTTAGAGAAGCTGGGCCAGGTCGTGGAGGCTAAGTCATTAGTCCAATCCACAGCCATAACATGTAATGTTTGGTTGGTAAAGAAGAACAATGTAGGTATAGAATCTTATCCATACCTCCCCTGATCTGCACTGTGCACTTCAGAAATCAGAATTGACAACAATGGTACTAGTGCCACGATTAAACCATCTTGCGACCTCCATATTCCTTTCTCACTCATTGTTGCACCCCGCCTCCTCCAAATGTCCTGTTCACTTACAGTTGCCTCCTTTTGTAAAAAAAAAAAAATAAATCCTCTAATAAGAAATCATCTACATACTGTAGCAATGTGTCAATGAGTTTCAACCCTTCCAATTCTTTTCTCAGAATTTAATTGAAAATGCCGGAAGCCTTGTAGAATTCTGGTGTGGGTGTATTGTTTTCCCCTATAGGTAAATGCAAACAAATACAGTGAATGTTCAGCTAACACAAGTCAATAACTATAAAGAATTTAGCATCTGGAGGCACATTTGTAACCAGCATGTTTTTTTTAACGATAAGGTGGTGTTTCTCCTGGTTCTAAATCTTGTTGTAGAAAGCGTTGTCTACAAATAAGCAGGCTAGGACACACTTCTCCGTCTCGTGGGATTTATTGTATCAAAAGGTTTCTGACCATGGGAGGTCCAACACGAATCAACTCATCAGCAGTCTCACCAACAAATCCCAAATACTGATACAGGCGTGTTCTTATACAGTTTTATACAGTCCTATACAGTTTTTTGGACATTATCAGACAGTCATATTACGAGACATGCGTCAGACCTCTGAAATGTAGACTGTTGTGACATTGACATTGACAAAGGTACATCTTGTTGCTGTTATCTAGGCGCCAGTTTATGTTGTGTCTTAATCGGTCTTGAGAAGGCGTCTTGTATCTGTTGCCCAGTTGCTAATCTCTGTTGTCTCGCATACCGCGGATACTAAACTTTCTGCAATTCTACAGTGACCCTGCACATCACTGTTGTCTAACACTTTGTCTCACTTTGTCTCCCAACCAATAAAACTTTTGCTCTTTCTTATTGAACGGTTCATTTGACAGTCTGTGCTTTTGGATTATACCTACTTTTGGATGAACACATAATTGTCATATTTAGTTTGCACAATGCATCAATCAGATTAACAGGTGTTTTTTTTTTAGACTAAAATTGGAATTTCAGTCTCCACGTTTAACATAGGAAACTAACCCTCTCTTTCAAAATTCTCTGGGCATCCCTAGTATCCAAAATTATGTCTTCCCCAGGGGCCGGCCAGACTTCTGAGTCCCCATTGCATTGACCTGTCCCCAGCACCTCTGTACATGTTTGCCTTGGACTGGAGCCGCCATGGTATTTCTGAACAATGTCACAAGAACTGGGCTTCTTTCAATCTCTTCCTCAGTCTCCTACTTCCAGCGTTTCAGCTCTCTTGTAATGTACAGGGCCTACTTTTGTGGGATATCCATTCTTCAATAAATAACATGGTGCGATATGCATTGAACTTCTGCTCTTGGGTCTAGCATTCATCCATTGCTACTGTGTCTGAGACAACTCTCCATAGTTGGGGCTCCAAAGCATCTGGCCCATATGGCCTTAATGTCAAAGAAAGCCAACATTTTGCCCACAGTCTCTTCTTCAAATCACTTATCCACTTGCTTGCTCCTTTATGGATTTGGGCAATCGGGAGACAAGTCCTGCAAGGTCAATCGTTTGCCACGCCACATAATGCCCCTGGGTGCCTTTTATTCAAATTGGAAATTGACCTGCATTATAGCTGCCTGGGGATGTTTGGTCTGTAACTGAGACCGAATTCCATTGTCTTTGGTTTAGTAGTTTTTGATGGTTGGGAAACCTCTGGCCCTTATTCAAGTTCTTCATTTGTCTCTTATTCTGCAATGGTAAACATCTATTTCTTCCTCTAATTTCTGTATTTGAGTCCGATACAGTTCTCTGTGTAAATCTGATGGTTGTTTCTAAGTTCAGCCAATAAGACTGTCCTGCTTTGCTCATATTTAAATCTTTGTAACAATCCAATATGGTGGGTTTTCTTCCAGTGCTGCAGTATTTTGGAAGCATGTTTAGTTTATTGCTTGTTTTTATTGGAGTTTTAGTGTTTTTGTTATGAATGCTATTTCCATACACATCCCGTATTGATGCACTCCCGGTGGACCTGACTTGGGAATTCTGATTTGTGCCTCTCTCATCCACCTCGTCCATGTCAGTCATTACATAAGGTGGGGGAGTGTGTGCCGTTGATGCTGAATTCACTGTCTTGTCGTTAAATGCAAGATCTCCTGTGAATTTGACAAGTCCAGTTAGACTACGGTAAATGCCTGCTGCTAAATGTTTGTCCTCGTCTTTTTTAGCTGAAAGTTTTTTCTTAAAGTTTTGGCCTTCAGTTTTAGACTAATAATTTCTAATTCAAGTACTCTTTCTTTTGTCTCTTCTTGCTTTTATCTTTTGGTTTATAGTCTCTGATACGTCTCTCCATATCTTCACACACATCCACATAAATGTGCCAGCCATGGGCAAGGGCTGTGTTGTACGTTTTGCCCATTTTTTAGATAGTTTTGGAATTTCTTTAATTTTTTGAGTGTTTTTTTTTTTCAGATGTTTTAATACAATATTACAGAAGTTATTTTAACTGGTTACTCATTGGTGGTGCTTTTATCAGTGTGGTTGCATTACCAGCTGAGCTAATTTAGCTTTTATTATTATGCTAATCTATTATTATTATTACTATTTCTTACTTCTTGTATTTAAAATGCTAATACTGACACCCTACAACTATGGTTACTTAGCCTAGCACAAGCTAAGCTAATTAGGCTATGCTAGTTTATATTTAGACCCAATAGAAATGCTAATGGACTAATGGAGATGCTCGTGGAGATACTAATGTTGCTATTTAGCCTGATGGTACTTAACTTGTTATTTATTTGTGCTATGCTACTCTATGCTAATTTAATGCTGATTTTACCCTACAGAGTAGCTCTGATATTTTATGCTAAAGCTAATGACTTCAGCTAATGCTATTAACTATTATAGCTAATGCCTTGTAGGCCAACAACTGACATTATCACCACGTTTTACGGGGTGGAGTTTTCAAGAATTTGTTTTTAACTGACCAATATTTGTTTATAATGGTACAGAAGCGTATTGCTGCCACACTTAGAAAAACAATTGGCCCTGTATCACATTAAAATGTGATAAGTTTTACGTTATTTCATGATAGTATCACGTTATAAAGTGATAAGTTTTATGTTATTTCATGATAACTGAACCTTGTAAACGAGCCATATCTGTGGATGAGGAATTGAGTTTAACATTCGCTTCATACTTGCATAGAAATGATCATGAAATAACTTAAAACTTATCACGTTATTTCGTGATAGTATCACGTTATAACGTGATAGTATCACAAAATAACGTAAAACTTATCACGTTATAACGTGATAATATCACGAAATAACGTAAAACTTATCACGTTATAACGTGAAAAGTATAATGGCAATTAGACTCCCTTTTTGTTCAAATTGGCTTCTGGGTTCCTCAACACGATGGTAATTAAACTACGCCCAAATTTCAAAATGGCGACACATCAATAAATTGCAGCATATTAATAGCTTCTTTGACCAGACAGACACAACAATTTCTTACTGCAACACAACTTTAACTACAGCAATGTTTTTAGAACCAATTTTGATGCAATTTCAATTCCACAATTTTTTTACTGCAATACAATTATCTTTTTTTTTCACATGGAACTTTGAAGGCTTGCTATGTCAACACACAAAAACAAATTTTCATTACACTTGAACAATCAGCTTTGTTTAACAAATATCAAATGCTATATACTTCACACGCAGACATTCTGGCACTCATTCAGACACACAGCCCTCAGTCATTTCAGTCATGGAAGGACATGAGGGAGAGAAAAAGAAGTCAGTCAGATACACCAGTCAAAAGAAAAACCTTTTTTGTCAACCAACACAGCTTTTTACAAGCAATGGCCAAATATAAAATTCCAATTTTCAGCCACTTCAATTATACCATCGGGTGTCCCAAAGACACAGACTTAGATGTTAAACCAAAAATGACTTTGGAATTTTACATATGACCTCCACAAATAGATATATACAGTGATTATGTATGGTTATATGAAGTTACACAAAAGCGCATATGCTATATGACCACAAAATGACTCCTTCACCAACTGGAATGACCTGCATATGAGCCTTACTAGACCTCTGGGACCGCTGCATTTTATTTTATTTGTGTGTGTGTGTGTGTGTGTTTTTCCTGTGTTCGATTTTTCTCTTATAGCTTCTCCAGCAGGTCTGTGTCCAGAATCTAATGAAATTTCCTTCTCACGTATATATAAAATTATTTAGTTGATCCTGTAGTTCCAAAGGAGATCAGTCTTTGTTCATACTGTCAACATGTGCGCATGTCCTATATAGTTTTTAGACTAAAGCATGCGTCCCTCCATATGTCAATTCCAAACTCTTAGGAAAGACCCGTAAATCCAGTTTGGCTTTTGTTCACCACCACTCTACTTTTTCTCTTTATCTCTTTAACATAAAGTGTGGATGGGGAACGGCTTCCACCCTCTGAGGCCGGACAGTTTGCCAGAATTTCTTCGAGGCCAACCGATAATCCTCCTCCATGGCCTATTTTCCCAAGCCCGAGTTTTTGCTTCCGCCACTGCCCGCACCGTGGCCCACTTAGCCAGCCAGGCCAGGCTCGGTAGGACTCCTTCTTCAGCTTCACGGCATTCGGATTCCCAATCACACCCCTCTAGGTGTCACTGTCATTGCCCACGTGAGCATTGAAGTCCCCCAACAGGACGATGGAATCCCCAGGAGGAGGACTTTCCAGTACTCCTCCCAGTGCCTGCAAGACGGAGGGGTACTCTACACTGCCATTTGGCGCATAGGCTGCAACCACAGTGAGAGTCCTTTCCCTGACCCGGAGGCGCAGGGAAGCGTCCCTCTCGCTCAGTGGGGAAAACTCCAACACACAGCTAGCGACCTGGGGGGCTATAAGCAAGCCTACTCCAGCTTGTCGCCTCTCACCGTTGGCAACTCCAGAGTAGAAGAGAGTCCAGCCTCTCTCAAGGAGTTGGGTCCCAGAACCCAAACACTGTGTGTAGGCGAGCCCGACTATATCTAGTCGGTATCGCTCAGCCTCCCGCATCAGCTCAGGCTCCTCTCCCCCCAGCGAGGTGACATTCCATGTCCCCATAGCCAGAGTGGTTGTCCGGGCATTGGGCCGCCGGGGTCCCCGGCCACGACCGCCGCCCAAATCACCTGGCACTGGCCCCTTGTGGACCTTCCTGCATGTAGTCCACATGAAGGTGGAGGTGGGTCCACGTCTTTTCTTCGGGCTTGCCCCGGCTAGGTCCCGTGGACCCAGACCCGGCCACTAGGGGCTCGCCCCAACCCCGGGCCTGGCTCCAGAGCGGGACCCCGGTAACACCAATCCGGGTGACGTACACTGCCTCCTTGTTTTTTTCTCCATAAAGGGTTATTTGAATGGCTCTTTGTCTGATCCATCACCTAGGAACTGTTTGCCTTCGGAGACCCTACCAGGGACATTGAGCCCCAGACAACATAGCCCCTAGGTTCATCTGGAACCTACTGCCCACCACATTAAGGTGTCAGTTCAGGGAGAGGAAAAACACGTCGGGGTCACCAATTATATTGTAGAAAGTGTCATCTGCAAATAAGCAGGCCAGGACACACTTCTCTGTCTCGGGGGATTTATTGTATCAAAGGTTCCTGTCCACAGCAGGTCCAACACGAATCAACTTGTCAGCAGTCTCACCAACAAATTCCGAATACTGATACAGGCGTGCTCCTCTTATACAGTTTTTGGACATTCTCAGACAGTCATATTACGAGACATTCAAGACATTCGTCGGACCTTTGAAATGTAAAATGTTGTGCTCATGCACCTTGACATTGAGGCGTCAGTTTATGTTGTGTTTTAATCTGTCTTGAGAATGCTTCTTGTGTCTGTTACACAATGACCCTGGCTGTTCTACAATGACCCTGGCACATCAATGTTGTCCAACACTTTGTCTGTTCATAATACACAATTCTCCACCACACCATCATGGTTGGTTCTCTTCCCTTGGGGGCGTTACTTGGGACGTTCCTCCCAAGAAATTTGTTTCGGGCTTTGGTTAAGGTGTTTAGTCAATATGTAAATTTATCTCTGTGATTGTAAACGTGTTTCCTGAGTTTGTAAATGTGCTTCCGGTGTTTGTCAAAGTGTTTTCATGAATGTATTTTTGTTTCAGAGTTTGTAAAAATGTTTTCATAAAATGTAAATTTGTTTTCATAAATGTATTTTTGTTTCAGAGTTTGTGAATTTGTTTCCTGAAATGTAATTTTGTTTTTGTATTTGTAAAAGTGTTTTGCACCTCAGGGCCACCGTAGATATTAGATAATTTCCCTCGACACACCTGATAATCTCTCACGGCACACTAGTGTGCAGCCGCACACTGGTTGAAACTCATTGCACTAGCTGAAGCGGTTAATGTTCCTAATGTCAATCCATCTGTCATAGCTGAGGAAGGTGAAGTAGACTGTTGTCTGAGGAGATGCAATAGATTCGCTGGTGGATTCTTGTTTGGAAGTTGACAATATGGCAGAACTTGATGGAGTCAAGGATTAACTTGACAGTGTTGAAGCTGAAGTTTGTGTGTAAATAGTTAACACAGATGTAGACGTTTGCTGCATTTTGGACATGATGACAGCTGTTTCATCTCTCGTGATCCTTTCATGTTGGGAAAGCTGTAAATAAGTTTGAAGTAGTTGACTCTTGGTGTAAACGTTGCTGATCTGGGGAAGTTGAAGAAACCATGTTTGTGGTAACAATTTATGAGCTTGTTTTCGATGTACCAGTGCTTTCAGTGGATGAAATCTAGAGAATAATTGATTCTAAAGTTGTGATTATGGTTTCCACTGGTAGTTACTGAGTTATACAAGGTGATCTTGAGTTACACCTGGTGATCTTGAAAATAGCAAACCAGAAATGAAAAGAATCTCTCATGTTACTTATGCCGGATTATTTAATGAAAAGGGTTCTGTGTGGCCCTAATGATCTACCTCTCATGAGTTGCAAAGGACAAATTGTTAAAATTATATTGTTGCTTTTATTCTTGGCAGATAAGATGTCATTAAAGATGGCTCACCTTTAAAACATTTTTTATCCAACAGTTTTTCACTTTTATGTCAGTCTGTTAGTTAACTACTGCCAAAAATTACTCTTTTCATCGTGTCCAAAAATTGTAAAGAAAATAAATTAGCTACTTTTGGAGGCAGGGCAATGGTTTGTAGTCAGCGGTAGCAGGTGAGAGTAATTCACATGAGAGTAAATACAGGTGAGTGTAATTCACGTGATCAGGTGTCTCCATGTATAGGTAGGAGCCGGGACCAGAGAGTGGAGGGCTGCAGGTTGAGTGAGATCAGGGACGTTGAAGCTAATTCCAGTGTTAACAGTGTAACAGTGTTACGCCAGTGGGTAAAGGACACCCAAAAAGCGGACATGTCCATGACTATAACAAAAACAGAGGGGGAGTGGATAATCTGGACAAGCTGACAGCAACATACTGTATACATGCCATTGAATGACCAGAAGATGGCCAATGGTTGTGTTTTACAACATCCTAGACGTGTCTGCATGTATTGCATTTGTGTTGTGGAACCACATCCACCAAGGGTGGAACTCAAACAAAAAAATACAAGCGGAGAATATAATACGATATAAGAGTTGGGAAATTCCCTTGATAAGCCTCACATTGAAAAAGGTAACACAATTGTTTAAGATATGTGTTCTACACCCCTCAATAATTGTAAGGTAACACAACAACCTTTCGTTTATTAATATGATTCTCTAGAGGTTCATTTCACCATTTTTATAATTGAAATCATGGGGTATACTGAAAAAAAGACCTAGAAGCCCACACCAAAGGTATTAAAACCAACATTTTTATGGATAAGGAGGCCAAACAAGATAACCAAGAGATGAGAAACAATTTGGATGATATCTTATTTTTTTAGTGTATTTTATAGCTGATTTAAAACTTGGGTCAAAACCGACCCTTTAACATAAGAGATGATACCAGATGGTGAACAAAAGAGGTTAACGTGACATTTCAACAAATCACATCATGTTGTCTCGCAATGTTATTAAAGAATGACAGAATTCACATGTTACATTTAAGCAGGACCAATGGTTGTATTTAAATTTTCTTAATGATAATTCTCTATTTAGCCTTTTTGTGTTCAACCTACTAACCCTTCCCACAAAAAGAAAGTCAGTTCAATTTTAACAAATGGGTTTATTGTCATATTCTCTGTTCAGACAGCACGTTCCCCCATAAAAATGTCACTTTGCTTTCCACTCTGCCTCAGAGGATAAATATAAGAAATAGCTGAAAATAATAACTAAGGAGTTAAACTTAACTCCTTAAAGTTATTGTAGCTAAGCAAGTGTAAAGGATATTTTCAGCTTTAAAAATGTACATCAGGATTTTTCATTTGGTTATGAAATAAATTAATTCTGAAATGTGACACCTCCCAATTGTGCAGTAAACACAAGTGTGACAAGTCTGATAGAAGTAAACCTCTGAATGATGAATAATGAATAAAACTCGACTTCAACATTTGAAGAAGTAGAGCAGTGTAAGTTGTGTTTGCGTGAGTTTTAGTGGCAGAAAGTTGATTAAATTAAAAACGAGTCACACAGAGCTAGACAGGTTCAAACAACAGTTTGGTAAGTCTGAAAATAACACCGGGTTCTATCCAAGCCTGTCATTATTAGTTTATTGCGTTCTGTGTCTTGTCTTTTAATGAACTTGCTATCGTCTTCAAGCCATAGGAAAGGGTCAAAAGTTCAAATCCTATATGCTTATTCCTTGCCTATCTCTCCTAATGTGTTCCAAGTTCTAATGATTTTGAAATATAAAGTATTTTACCTTTATCCTCATTATCACCTCTCTACAACTACAGCCCACGGGCCAACTGGGGCCAGCAGTACAATTTTTAATGGCCCACACATGAACTTGAGCTCAACTTTGTTTGCAGTTCTCAGGATTAACACTAGATGAAGCCAACGGTTACTTTCCACTAAACAAAATCAAGCAACACCATCTACAAACATGTAATGCTACACACTTCCCAGCACTGTCTGAAATCAAGTCTGCTTTTCCAAAGGTCGACCTTTATGATAAAAAGGGGAATATGTGTCTGTGATTGAGTGATAGCCATCTCCTTTCTCCTCCTCAAGTCCTTTGAGTGTCAACCACCAAATTTTCTTCTGACATGTCAGCCATCCATTAGTCCAAAGCACAGCATCACTGCTCCCACTGAGGGCAATGTTCTTCAAATTATAGGTGAGATAGAAATACAGACAGTATTCACGTGAAAATATGCTACCTGTAGTGTGTGGCCCAGCTCTGTGTTTATTTTTCTGCATTTGGCCCTCACTGAAAAATGTTTAGACACCCCTGCCATAAACCATTTATGAGTCTGTTTGGTGAGACACATTGCATCCCACCACTTGCCTGTGCTAGAAAATTGGGCAATAACATTGTCAGCTTACCAATACATCATTGTGTACAGGGCAGGAAAAGACAACACCAGGGCAGATGCACTCTGTCATCTGCCATTGCCTGAAATGCTAGTCACCACTCACGTGCCTCTAGAGACTGCATTTTTATTGGTACTGATCTAGACCCCGTCCAAGGTAAAGACTTACTGCTACAAGGCTAACCCGCGGTTATAGAGTGAGGATTTGCGGGCTTATGTGAAGACAAAGACTGAACTGAGCTTATAAGAGGGCTGCATCTTCTAGGGGTCGAGAGTCGTTGAGCCTCCCCCAGGCCGCTCACAGATCATAAAGGATGTGCATGAGACACATCCAGGTGTATCTAGAAAAGCCTCATAAGATCCTATGTCTGGGGCCCAATGATGGATTTAGACCTGGAAAACGAGGTGAAATCACCCTTACAGTGCCAGGTAAATCAGAAAATGTCACCACCAGCTCTCTTGCAGCCATGGAAGTGGCTTTTAATGGTGGATGCCCACCCCAAGTGGATGGAATTCCACATCATGGGCAACATAACAGCTCCCCCAACCTGGTCCAAAGGCAGCCAATCGTCGCTCCATCAGGAAGTGGTCTACTGAAGCAGAGCAGGGACTGAGAGACTGCTTTGACAGATGACTGATGTCCCTTCTGATGACAACACCTCGTCTGACACTGTAGTTAGTAGTAGTTAGTAGCGTCAGAGCACCTCAGGGGACAGCCCCTCTTCTCTTCACCCTCTACACCTCGGACTTCTGTTACAACTCTGAGCTGTGCCACATTCAGAAGTTTGCAGATGACACAGCCATCGTGGGGTGTATCAGGAATGACAATGAGGGGGAGTATAGACATCTTGTGGGTAACTTTGTTGTCTGTTGTAAATGTAACCATCTGCAGCTCAACACCTCCAAGACCAAGGAACTGGTCATTGACTTCGGGAAATCAAAACCAAAACTAAGGCCGGTCTTTCTCAACAGAGAGGAGCTGGAGGTCGTGGAGACATACAAATTCCTCCGGGTTTGGCTGGAACAACAGTCTAGATTGGGCACACAACACCACACAGCTGTACAAAAAGATGTTTTACCAGTCTGTGGTGGCCAGCATCATTTCCTACGCTGGGGTGTGCTGGGGGAGCAGCACATCAAAGAAGGACCTAACTAGACTGGAAAAGCTGATGAGGAAGTCTAGTTCTGTGGTGGGCACAAAACTGGACTCACTGGCGACAATAAAAGAGAAGAGGACTCTTGGCAGACTGCTCTCTATCATGGATAATGCCACTCACCCTCTGCACTCTGTCTTTATCAAACAGAGGAGTCTGCTCTGTGACAGGCTCCTTCTCCCCAAGAGCAGGACAAACAGACTCAAAAGCTCCTTTGTTCACCGGGCAATCAAACTGTTTAACTCCTCTCTGATGGCGAGAAGAGGGTACAAACGACCGGTGATGAGGGAGCTCGTGCAATAACCCCATAACTGTACAGCTCTATACATATACCGCAATCTTGATTCACATTGCTACTATATTTTATTATACTAGTATATATCTATGTACACCACCTTATACAATAATATTAATGATACATTTTATTTTAAGCACCTTTCTGTCACCCATGAAGACCATACAGTACATAGCAAAGAAACAAATGTAGAAAAGATTAAAAACAATAGAGGGTAAATATAGAAAATTAAGAAATAGAGGTTGTTACAATGAAAATGTTAAACAGATGGGTTTTTATCAATTTATTAATTGTGAGAGAATATATATATATATATATACATATACATATATATATACACATACATATATACATATACACATATATATATATATATATACACACATATATATATATATACACACATATATATATACACACATATATATATATACACACATATATATATATATAGACACATATATATATATATATATATATATATATATGTGTATTTGGCAGGATCACAAGGGAGAAAAAATAGTTGGCACAGGAGTTGAACAGAGGTACACAGCAAAATGTTGCAAAGCTAAAAGTAACGAAAGTGCTTCTTTCTCTATAGTACTGTAATGTACTTGGTGTTTTTTAAACTTCTTTGAAAAATATCCAACAGGGTGGTCAATACCCCTGTCATCTTCCTGTATCAACACTGCTCCCGCCCCGTGTGCACTAGCATCCACATCCAGTTTAAAAGGACGGGAAAAATCTGGAGCTGCAAGAACAGGGGCACTGCACAAGAGAGCTTTGGCTGATTCAAATGCAATTTGACATTCATCTGACCACTTAAAAGGTGTTTTTGGGCTAACAAGAGCTGTTAAAGGAGCTGTAACATCTGCAAAGTTTTTGCAGAAAGCTCGGTAATATCCAGCCATTCCCAAAAAACGACGCAGTTCACGACGTGTTTTAGGGGCTGGGAAATTCACAATTGCCTTTATTTTTGCAGATATAGGACTGACACAGCCCTGGCCTACCTTCTTACCCAAGTAGGTTACTACAGCTTTCCCAAATTCGCATTTCCCCAAGTTTAATGTAAGCGAAGCGGCTTCTAGACGTGCAAAGACTTTGTGCAGTGTTTTCATATGATAAGTTGATGAATAAACTACAATATCATCTAAATAAACATCACAATTCCAAGCACCATCTAACACTGTTCTCAGTCATCATGCATTTTTCAAACCGAAGGGCATCACAGTATATTGCAAAAAACTGTCAGGGGTTACAAAGGCACTAATTTTAGAAGCACGTTTAGTTAAAGGAACTTGCCAATATCCCTTCAAGAGATCTAATTTGGTCAAACTTAGCTGCACCTACACGATCAATCAAATCATCTATGCTCGGAAGAGGGAACGAATCAGGAACTGTGACACTGTTCAACTTTCTATAATCAGTACAGAAACGTTGGGTTTTATCTGGTTTGGGAACAAGCAAAGCTGGAGAGCTCCATGGGCTCTTACTTGGCACTGCAAAACCATGCTCCAGGAGATATTGTACCTCCTGTTGCATTACAGTTCGCTTGGCAGGATGGATTCGGTAAGCATGCTGTTTTATGGGTTTATGTTGACCCACGTCAATATCATGCTTTAACACTTTAG
Organism: Paraplagusia blochii; assembly: GCA_016785265.1. Classification (NCBI taxonomy): domain Eukaryota; kingdom Metazoa; phylum Chordata; class Actinopteri; order Pleuronectiformes; family Cynoglossidae; genus Paraplagusia; species Paraplagusia blochii. The sequence goes on along the minus strand of JAFBJS010010134.1, from coordinate 2,852 downwards.
TCGTCGAGGGAACATCATTGAAAAGTGTAGGGTGGGACTCTATAAGTTTACGTATTTCCTCTTTATAGGGAACCGAGAGATGTTCTAAATAGGCATTTAATTTGGATAATGTCTCAGAATTCTTTAATCTTACACAGGACACTGCATCACATCTGTCATCCAGCTCATCATCATAGGGAGTCTGGATGGTAGCAACTGGCACAATGGGCGCAGATACTGATTGCAATGGCTCACTCTGTTCACGACTGATATACTTTTTCAGCATATTAATATGACAAACGCGGCGTTTCTTTTCGATCGAATGTTTTTACAACATAATCTGAGTCACTAAGTTTGCTTTCTATCTCGTATGGACCGAAAAACTTCGCCTGCAAGGCAGAACCGACAATAGGCAAAAGAACAAGAACTTGGTCACCTGGATAGAGAATGTACGTACTTTCGTTTTTTTATCATAACGTTCTTTCATTTTATTCTGTGTAGTTGCAAGCGTAGCATGAGCGAGATCACGGACATGATGTAAATGTTCCCGAAAAGAACTTACATAGTCTAAAATGTTTCTTTCAGAATCTGGTTTAGAGAAAAACTTGGTTTAGAAAAAAACTGGAAGACCTGGGAAACATCAGCCATTCCACCAAGTCCAACCATAGGAGGAACCGAGTCAGCAAATAAGCCCCCCTCAATCAGCTTTTTATAAATGAGCTCTCTTAGCTCTAGCTTTTTAGCATGTAGAGGCACTTCCACATCATAGGCTTCTGCAAGTGAACACAGATCTGCCTTTTTATATTTACATGTTACGTCTAGGGGAAACAGGCACGCAACGTGATTTTTCCCTTTCCTCATCTTCTTCTCCAAGAAGATGGCCAAGGCACAAAACAGATAGTTTCAGGCTATTTATTCAGCTCAATGAAAAATAGCAAACATAGCTTAACGAAAAGAGGACCCTGCTTTAAGTAAACTCAACAACTCAAAATAAAATACAGGGTTTGGCCTCATGACTTAAAACAAACAAGCAAGCAAAACAGAATTGGGCATTCTAACCCCACCACATTATAACACATCAAGTATGCACAACAAGATGGTTAACTCTTACAACTAAGATACAGACTTAAGATGTATCAACACAGCACATGGCCAGGTTCCTGGTAGAAGCGGAAGAGAGAAGGGAAGATGGCTGCCATCAGCTGGTTTTTATTCCGTTGGTGGACCAATGATCTTACAGCTTTTCTCCCATGTGATCCTGCCAAATACAAAAGACACACCCACAACAAACAATTCACACACACACTACATTATGAGCATAACTATACGACCAGGGTCGTAACAGAAGGGAGTTACAGAAATCCAGACAAGAGGTGACAAGGCAATCAATGAGGAGGACCTCAGTCTGTTTAGTTTGAGTAGATTTGAAGTTAACCAGGGTAGCATGTGTATGTATTTGTGTGTATATGTATGTGAATAACCAACATACTGTTCGGACATATGTATATGTGGCTATATGTGTGTATATGTGCAGGCATATGTACATTTGGGTGTTTGTAGATATGTACATGTGTGTGCGGGTACACACATACACAAAATAATGAAATTAATAGATTACTATAATAATGTAATATTGTCATTATCGTAATGAATTATGACAACAATAACAATAGAGATTGTGACTACTCAAAAGCAATGACTACAACTTAAGCTACTAACAGTACTAGCATTACCCTTCCTACTTTCACGTGTATGTATAACCTTACCTAACCTTACCTATACAGACTAACATCCACTGTTCTGGCTGTACATACCTCAACCCTACCCATATTGTTCCTATGATAATGGTCTTTTTTTGTACTTCTTGTATGTAACTCTAGTTCGTTGCTGTTCTGCTGCTGGTTCTAATTTCTGGAAGGATACTCATGGATCCGGATCTATCTATCTATCTATTAGTGATAGGTCGATGAGGCCTCGTGAAGCGTTTCAACACATTGCAAAACTGTATCGATACTGTGTTGAAACTGTGTCACTGAATACTGACACCTGCTGGATGTAATAAATCACTACAGGCAACCTTGTTGACAGACTCAACTGACACTCCTATGGCGCTTTAGTATATACAATAATGTATTTTGTCAATGTATTTTGTCAAACTTACATTTTGTCAAATGTAAGTTTGCCAAACAACAAGGATATACATTTATTTTCCGATATGAGATCAAGATGGTGGATACCTTTCTTTTTCCTGGAGGCTGCGTCATGATTTAATGATGAGATGGAATAAAATCACAACGGAGATTCTTTGTTGTGGCCGATACATTCTCTTGACAGATGCGCGTCCTTACAGATACAGTTTGGCGCGTTCATGTCAGTTCGAAGCAGTTCCCGTATTGGTCACGTGACTCTATAAAAGCAATACGCGCATCGACGCAGAGTTTCATTGCACGAGCAATCAAAACAGAAATTCTTGGCAAATTTTTCGGTACTTACAGCAACTCTGACGCTACTGTTGTTGTGTGGTTAGCCTCTAATTGCAATACTGGAAAGCAGCTTATAAGGTAAAAAAAGTCATCTCAGTGATGTTTACATCAGACACAAATGTGTCTTCTGTTGGTGAATATTGAAGTATTGAACAAGTGTCAAAGAAAACATTATTTACAACTACAGTAATAGTAGAAACCCTACACAGCAAATTTGGAAGTGTCATTTCAACTCTTAGGGAGTCAAATACAACACTTTCAAAGTGTCTATATTGGTCCACTTTAGTTTTAGTTAAAACAACACTTTTGAAAAAGTTAAATGTGTCAGAGTTGAAACAATCAATCAATCAATCAATCAATTTTTATTTATATAGCCCACATTTACAAAAC
>JAFBJS010010133.1:8285-22211 GCA_016785265.1 Paraplagusia blochii | reverse complement strand
GTTTTGTGTTTTTTTTTTTTTTTTTTTTTTAAGGAAAAAAACGCATAAAAAGCAGGTGCCACAGAGGAAACTGTTGTGCGTTTGGGACTAAGCGGAGAGTAATTTAGCTTCAATCAACAGTTAACGCCATGTGACATAGAGCAATTTGGCTTCTTTTTAAAAAACGGTCTAAAAAAGTTATTTAAAAAGAGAAAGACACAAATGGAAATGGGTTTTAAAGACACCTTGCTTTAATTTTAGGTTCTGACAGTTTCAAAAAAAAAAAACAGGCTTTTTGTTTCTGCGGAACTGATAATTAAATTTAGTCTTTAGACTGTTATAAAACCAAAACTTTTAGAAGGTGTTGACTGACTCAGGTAAGTATGACTTTTAGCATTTTACTTTTTTTTTCTTCATACATAAAGACTCAAACTCAGGGTTGGGCAAATAATCTGGCTCCTAAAATTTGAGAAGAGAGAAATAATGTGTAAAAACCTTTTCTACGTTATCTATTGGTGAAATACTGGCCTGAGAGAGAAAAGACAGAAGGATGATGATAATATATATTATTTGTATAATTTAGAAATGTCTGGTTGGCCCTGTTTAACAGCCCAATGGGCCACATCTGGCCCCCGGTCCTTAGTTTGCCCAGGTCTGCTTTAGTTGATTGACTGAAAATACTTTTTTTTTTTTTTTCAACCATCTAAAGGTTTGGTGACGAAAACTACTGAACTTAAACCACAAAGTGATTGACTTTTTTTTTTTCTTTTTTTACCTTTTACTACGCATTAAAGGCAAAAATGAATATTTTATAGACATCCTGAACTAAACCCCATTTACCCATATGATTTATATGGTATGGTATGTGGATATTTGAACAGTCGATTTTATATAACCTGCCTGTCTGTCCCTCCGTCTGTCTGCTTCAGGTGGCCATTGTTCAGTTTAGTGATGACGCTCGGACAGAGTTCCAGCTGAGTTCCCATAGCAACAAAGAAGTGATGCTGGAGGCAATTCAGCGGATCAGATACAAAGGAGGAAACACCAAAACAGGTGAGAGGAGCTTAGTACTCTTTTGAAAAACATTAATATTTAATGCATTTCAACCTGTAAAGGTTAAAGCTGCAGTTGTGAAACTTGGGCCTCAATGGGTAAAAATAAAATTGCTCAAAATGGCCAAACCTCGATAAGTTTATATATTTTTCATCAATCCCCAGCATTAAATCTATTGTAGATCTATTTAACATTGAATGTAACCATTTGTCTGACCGAATATCTAGATTTGGTCTCAAACTTGCGGCCCGTGGGCCATCTGAAACCCATGGAATGACATTTTCTGGCCCTCACCTTGATGTTAGCACTGCCCAGAAAACTTATAGAGGGGTCTCACTGCAAGTCAGCAATGTCACATACACCGTTTTCTCATTCAATTCGGAATTGAATACTGAAGTAGGTAATTCGGGATTCGATCCCGTATTAACTAATCCGCATTCGATTCACTTTGCATTCACATTCAGTTTAATTTGGTATTCGCTGTGCATTCGATACCCGCTTTGCATTCACACACAATACGGTAGCGAATGCACATTAGTCTAACCATGGTCCAGTTTCAATTTGATCAAGTGGTTATATAACGAGATCTCGTTAATATGCGGTTTTATTCAACATGAATTCAACAAACGCACGTGCAATTTTGAGGTTGAAACGGAGCAGGTTAAGGAAAGATTAAGGCGACGTATGAAAGCGATGAGAAGGAGACACAAAGAACGAATAAAGAAGATAAGGAGAGAAAATATGAGGAAGTGTTTTGTAATACTCGTTAAGGTCAAGGTCAAACTCAGGTCCTGTTCCTAATAATGCAGCAACATATAGCAGTTGACAAAGAGATGAGTTGTCCCGTAGCATTTTACGAGCTTGTTAAACTAAAACGGGTGTTGTTGTGTTCACACACATGCTGGGAGCGACAACCATTTTACTTTTTATTGCTTTACACCGGTATTAGTTCGTTCGGTATCGAAACCCCCGACTAGAGGTGGATTAGTTGCTCATTAGTTGAGGAGCGAATGTGCATTAGTTTGTAATGCGAACGCAAACCGGGAACGAAACTGGTTTCGCGTCACAGCGAATTCCGAATTAAGTGCCAATGTGAAAGCGGTATAGTGATGTTGGATGCACTCAGTGGTAAAGACTTTCTTTCGTTGCACTCGATCTTCTGCAGGGTTGATAACATGCTGACGACAAATGGTTACTATAATGAAATAACTCAAGATCATGGCAGAAAATGTATTGTCAGAGATTGATCCTCAGTACTATTCTACATTTTATGGTAAACCCTGGTCCAAAGACTCCTGGTTCATTTTCTGTTCTTTTGTTTTTTGTTATTTCTACACATAGTACATAGGAAACTGACTTTTATTAAGATTGAGATTAAGATTAGAGTTTTATTTGTCCTGCGGAGTGGAAAAATATACTAGAATATACATATGACATTTCAATAATAACAATATACAATTGTTGTGAGGGCTTAACACAGTATAAGCAGATTTTACTTGATATTGCATGTGTGAAATAGTGATGGTTAAAGAAGTGTTAAAAAAAAAAAGCAATTTTCTTTTTTTCTTTTGTGTTGAACATTGATTTTTGTGACTATCGCAGTCTAAGAAAATCTTCAGTTTTATCTGTCCATGAGCTGCCAGGAAATCTTTCTCTCTTTTTCTTTGTGGAAAATTTCAACATAAAAGTATAAAAAAAATATCCAGTAATTCACCTGTTCCAGCTGTGGAGGTGAATGTCATTAAGGTGAAGTCACTGGTTTTTTTCTTGAGTTCGTGTCATGTCACGGCGTCTGCTCAGCTCCATACCAGCTGTGGTGATGATCACACCATCACCTCCTGACTCCCCTCCCACCTCTCCTTCATCTCTGACCCCCCGCTCCCCCGCTGTTCTGTTCTGTTTGGTGACAAGTCGTGAAACGTTCTGTGCTCTTTTCATTCTCCTCTGCACGGTTCTCCTACATGCCTTAGTCTGCTGCTGTTCGTCGTCTGCCTTCTTAGAACTTAACCTTCTCCCTCACACTGTTTTCGATTATTTTGTTGTCTTTCAATTTCTTTTTATACAAATGTCACTCGCCGTTCGCTTTCTTTGTGAGACTTAGCCGAGCAGGAGGTGTTTTCACTCGACGGAAAAAAAAAAAATCGAACTCCTTTTGTTTTTCGTTGCACAGAAAATTTTCATTTTACTGGAAGGTGGCACAAAACCTATTAGTAGAGAAGTTGACAAATACAAACACCTGAGGATTTTACCTCTGTTACACAGTTGATGTGAGGATGAAAATGTGTAGAATTACTAAAACAGACACAGTCTTCCCGTCAGTCTCAATATTTCTTTAATCCTATTTTCTCCCGACTCTGTGCAGTCTGTTTTCCTCTGGTTTATTTCCTATTCAGATCAAAGGTTGATGTTAACAGAAAGTCTGCCCCTCTGTCAACCCTAGGGTCACCACATTGCTGACCAGGGTCAGGTCCAGACTCCATCATATCTGAACTTGAACCAAAACCTGTTTTAAATCATCGGTGCCATATATTTTGACGGATTGGCATTTGTTGTAGCGCTGGTACTGTTTTATTGCCTCTACAGGACTTGGGAGTTTCCCCTCTTGGGACGTCGGCCAATTCTATTTGCCGTAAATCATTTTCAAGTCGATGTTTTGTCACAGAAGAACTCCAGGGAGATGGAGTGTGATTGAAAAATCCGACTTAAGTGTATTTAATGTAATCAAAGTATTCTCTAAATTTGCTGAAAATGATAAATCTTCCTCTTGAATAAACCATTTTTATTCTCCTCTGTGAAGGATGTCGACTCAGGCCGCTCTGAAATAAGTGACATTGTTTGATTTGTTTTTGTTCGATGGCCTTGATGAAAACTAATAAATAAAGCGTGTATATATTTAAAGTGCTTATTGCAAATCCTGGCTCGACATTACGAAGGTTAGGGTTTGCGCTGTGTGATTGTGTCTCCTGTATCTCGACACTCCAGGACTTCTAGCCACTGCCCTTGCTCTGAACCAGAAATTATGACTCCCTTTTCTCTCTAAACTCTTCCCCTTCTTTTTTAATTCTTTAACCTCAATTCTCCCTCTGCGCCTCCGTCAAAGCCTCTCTCTGTATCCCGTTCTTCTAACACCTTCAAAAAAAAAAAAAAAAAAAACCCTCTTTCTACTCCTTGACTTTCAGCCTCTGGCAGTTTCATCTTTCACAGAAGCCTTAAAAAATAAAACCACAGAGTATTTTAGAGTCATCATGTATGTTTGAGCGTGAGTATGAGCGACTGGTTCGCTTTACATTTTACCCCTGGGTCACACAAATATACTGAAAAGTGATTCATTAAACACACTTTTAAGCAGACTTCAAATGTCAGCCCTTCCTATATTTATATGTTTAACGAAATATTATTCTCTTTTTTTTTATTCCACCAACTCCAGACATTTGACCACGGAGCTTTGTCCGTAATAACAGGACCTTCTGACACAGTTTCACTTCTGTGGGCATTGGGCCTCAAATTAATCTCTTTTTTTCTATAAGAGTGTAAATAATACTACAGTACGGTCTGTCCGTAGGTCAGTGAACCAGGCTGTGGCTCAAGGGAATGTGGCTGACGCTGGTGCAGTATTTAAGGATTTGGCTTTTTTCTACCATGCATTTATTCATGAAAACATCAGTTCAGCCTTAACCAGTGATTGATTATCGCCCACTGCTGTGACCGCGTTCATCCACCTACATGTGGAGTATGTGGATACAATTATATAATGAATGGTAATGTATTTATACTCTGTTAATCTTCTCTCAGGGACTTATTACATCTTATTCTACAGGGATAGATAGATAGATAGATAGATAGATAGGAAAAATGGCACACAAAGCTTCTTCCAACTCCCCTGCAGGGGGAGCATGAAACACAAATGTGTCATCTGACAATTCTAGGACTGAACAGTTCTCCTGCCCATCGGAGGGACACATAACCTTCCACTTACATTTACAACAGTCATCATTTCAGAGGGAGCAGTGATGTTTCAGTGTCAATCACCGAGGCCATTACACAGATTGAGAGGGACTTATTACATCTTATTCTACAGAGATAGATAGATAGATAGATAGATAGATAGATAGATAGATACTGTAGATGGACGGACGGAGGGACAGAGAGGTGGGTGGGTGGTTGGATGGATGGGTGGATAGATAGATAGATAGATAGATAGATAGATAGATAGATAGGTAGGTAGGTAGGTAGGTAGGTAGATAGATAGATAGATAGATACTGTAGATGGACGGACGGAGGGACGGAGAGGTGGGTGGGTGGTTGGATGGATGGGTGGATAGATAGATATTTGCTAGATAGTTATGCTAATATCAGATCAATAATCTGCTGATGAATATTATCAGTCAACCCTAGTTGGGAAAATTCCCCCTTCTATTCATTTTGGTTAGATCACATTTTATAAGTTATTAATTCTTCTATTTCAATGATGACCTCACTGTATGTGGTCAGTACATCAGAGAGATTGAACGCCAACTGGATTATTTTACAACCCAGTAAAACAGGCAATTTTTCCAGGGAATAAAATATCTTCACCTCTATTTTGTGGCAAAATAATCCACAAAAAGGCTTGAGTTAATATTTGGTGACGTAATCCAGAAATGATTCAAAGAAGACGTTGAATAGTTTCCTTTTACTGCGACCAAACCGTCGGTTCCTGACCTGTGCAGCGTTTACACCTCCTGATGTGAGCTGGGATTAACTCCAGCTCCCCCTGCTGCCCTGGGTCGTAGATTCCTGCCTCTGTTTCCTGCATTGATATTTATTCTTAACCGACTTAGTATTTTTGTTATTTAGTATTTTTGTTGTACAAATATAAACTTATTTTTCAAGGCTCCTCATTTTTTATCTTGGTTTTGGCATTTATTGACTGCAAGTGGAGTCAAAAATCTTACTTTTCAATATATCACTCTGAGGCCTTGGATGCCACAACACCATGAATTCAACTTGTTCTCATGTCATTTCCATATCCCCAGTATAATTCAGATTGTTTCCAGGTGAGAGGAATAAAACTCATACACTGCTTCCAGTATATGAGGCCAAAGGCAAACTGACAAGAATGATTTCAAACGCTCGTAATGATGGATGGCTGATCATCGACAGCCTCTTCAACCCAGCACCACTTAATTTTTCATTTTCATGTTTCTCTCCGTCTTATTTTTTTGGCGTATTTCCTTCCAATTCCTCAGTCACTCTTTTCCTCCCCTCCTGTTCTTTGTGTTCCCTCTTCATAATTCTTCTCCAGCCTTGTTCTTCACCACCTGCTGAATACCCTTGCCTGGTCTTCTTCACCTCAGCTCCTTGTTCTGGCCTCCTCCGTGCCTTCCATCCTGTCTCTTACGTCTTACTTCATGCCTGGCTTGTTGTTGTTATTCCGGTTTCACGCAGCTTGATCAGAGGACGGTGTCAAAACAGATGTATCTCTGGCAGATATCTGATAACGCAACATGCTACAGTCCAAACGCTGTAATTTTTCATTACTGACAGCTCAGTGTTTTTGGTTTGGTCAGCAATTGTTAACCAAAACACTTCATTTCACAGCGACATCTTTGTTAATTTATAGTCAAAACGCTGCGTCATTTAATATTAATGTGTGTCCTGATTGGGCTGTGCCTGGTATTAGTCCTTGAGACAGGAGAGGAGGAGAGAGTGTGAGAGGACATGAGGGGGAAGGACAGCATCATTGGCAGCAGTTGCTGATGTAATTTCAGAAAGGTTAGGTGGAGGTGAGTGGTGCAAATCCCGATGGACAGTATGCAAATATTGACATTAAATAGTAATGATCAACTTGTGTGTGATAACAGCGGGGAGACTGAGCTTACTGGGACTGAGCATTAACACCCTGACGATATTTACGGACGTGTTTTTGCTCGACTGATGGAGCTTTGGAGATGAATTTAAGTCATTTGAAATGTCACCCAAAATATGTCCCCTTCTCCTGTCATCTCACCCTGGCTGTTCTGATGTCACGTCTCTTTCAACATCTTTAATGTGTGTCACGTTCAAGACAATACAACTTGGCCAACACAAGATTAGAGAATTAGTGGAATGATTTATAGCAGGGGTCAGAGGGTCAGAAAAAAATTATTCAAATAAATGTCCGGAACATCATGTCCAACTTGCCAGAGTGTTATGTATACTATAATATTATATAATATAATATATATGTTGTAGTAGTATTAACATCTTCAAATAAAGCTCATAACTTAAGAGAAATAAGGTGGAGCAACAGCTTATATATTTTTTTTTTAACACACCTTGTCAGAACAATCGCAACCACTTTAACAATACAGATCATAACAAATCAACAATTAACAATTAAACACTTTCAGTTTATCTGAACCAACTTCCCTTTGTCTCCCTTGACTCTCTCTCTGTCCACGTCTCCGTCTGTGGCGGCTGTTTGTCTCCCTCTCACTCTGCCTGTCGCTGTTAACTGCCGAGAATGCCGAGTGTTGATTGGCTAAAAAGCACCACGTGGGATAATTTAACTTGTACACGATTGGTCAGTTTATTTCCCGATACCGGCGCAGCTTTTCCTGTGTTTACAACGGCGTTGGTCGTAAACACTGAAAAAGCTGCGCACCATAAACTATCCCGTTGAATTCATCTGCCGTATAAATAGATTATAGATCCGGGTCCGTACAGGATTACCCCTGGTCCCGGACACGGACCGCGGTCCGCCAGTTAGTGACCCCTGATTTATAGGTTGGATTCTTGAATAAACGGGAGAAAAATAAGGGTAAAAAGCAGCAGACGTTGGATGCGTGTGAAATGGATCAAATAAAAAGGTTAACACGTTATAACTCATGGGCACAAAATAAGTAAAGTAGTAAGTAAAACGAAAACTAAACAATATGCCACGTTTGTATAGAATCTGTTTCTCTGTCATTTGTCTTTGTCTCATTCTGGTCCCCTTGTCCATATACTTAAAAAAAAAATTTCTTTCGAAGTTTGGCGGCAGTGGTGTGGCCTAGCGGTTAAGGAATAGAACTTGCGTCTGCGAGGATTCAGGTTCAATTCCTTCAGCTGCCAGGTTGCCACTTAGGTTCTCTGAGCATAGCAACGCCCCGACAAACATTAAAGACGGTTTCATAGTGTAGCGCTCAGCACGCCTGCCTCCAAAACAGAGAGTGCAGAGAGTCCTTGGTTAGATTCCCAGACTAACCACAAGATTGTCGTTCATCAGGATCAGCTTGTTCTGTGTTAACACAATCATTTCTCAAAAATAATAAAAGAATAATAAGTATAGGATCATAATAAGTTTCACTTTCTTTCTTCGTGGTTGATATTTTTCACTGCTGTTTTTGCTGTAGTTCATTCCTTCTTCCTGTGAACCAGTGATTTTAGTTTTTTTTTGTGCTTCCTCTCATGTCGGTACGTAACAGTTTCTATATTAACAAGGCAATAATTGATGATAATCAATAATAATTTAATGATTGTTACCAAAACAAACTGATGAAACATAATCATATCAAACATTGTTTTTGGCAACCATATTTAATCCGTTGTATTTCGGTGTCTACTGTTTTATTTATATTTGGAAAATCTGATTAATTTTGATACATTTATGGCTTCACTGTACTGTATATAATGAGTAAAAAATGTAAAAGTGAAAGGCAGATGTTTTTGCACTTGATTTTCATTGGACACAATACCATACTGTAGAGCAGTGCTTCTCAAATAGTGGGGCGGACCCCCTGTGGGGGCACGCGTGACCCTGGGGAACTACAATAAAGTGTAATTGCACATCCTTGTAAGTTGAACTATATCTCTTTGTTTTTGTTTTCTTTATGTTAACAAGGATACGATGTTATGCAGAGGTGTAGCTAGAACTATTTTATAGACAAATGCTATTATTTATAGTTGCAGTGCAGATTGGGTGGTGGTGGGGGGCGCAAATTGTTTTCTTCTTGCTAGGGGGCGTAACAAAATAATTGAGAAGCACTGCTGTAGAGTAAAGCAGTTGTGAAGTTCTGAACATAAAACAAATAGCATTTATATAGTTATAAACTCCTGGCCTTACAAGTCTATAGAGAGCAACTAAAACTTCGCTCCATTCAGTTCTCATGCACAGTCTGTTCAATTCCAATACAGTCATTCTGATTATTTGGCCAAAGTCCCCTTTGCAGGGCATTATATTTTTACTTGTTGTCGTTAGATGATCATGGGATAAATAATTCATTTCCTCAGTGATGTTCTGAGGGATAAATATTACATGTTTTTCATTAAAATCACGCCAACGATCTGCTGCAATTGCCTTAATGTAATCTCAGAGGAGGACCGCGTACTTCGCAGCTCGCTAATGAGCTCATTTGTGTTCTGGATTAGTTTGTCAGCCATGACTGTGACCGTTGATACTGAGATGAACTGGAACACTGCTCTATTACAACACGCTGTGACACTGATAAATGTATTTTCCCGCTGCGGCGCTGAAACATGTTATGACACCAACCGTGGCGACTTTTTTTATAGTTTGGTAAAGATGTGCTCTGTGGTTTTCATTGTTTCATTTTACTGTGTTTTTCTTTTTAGGGTAGCCACTGTTTTTTTTTTCTTTTTTTCTTTTAGTGTAGCTATAAAATCCAACATAAACAACAAAGACGAGTGTCAACATTTTAACAGTATTTTTTTATGGGTCCACCAGAGACAGAGATTGGACCATCAACATTTTAAGCAAGACACGGGGTTATTTTATGTGAGAAAAGTTGCATTATTCAGCACAGACTTGTATGACTTATAGTAAATCTGAAAGTATAAATGCTTCAACCTTGAGTCCGGGTTTTATACCGAGAACCTGTATCAGAATTTAACATTGGAATGAGCTCAGTACTGAGTATCAGGTTTTATTACCCTGCTGTACACCTGCAGAAATCTGTGTGGATGTCACGAGTCATTGGAGCCAATGATTATAAAGGTTATTGGAAACAGATGATGTCATTGAGCCAACTTTTCCTTCATTAGGGGGCGCTAGTACCACTGTAAATTCACTGCGGTTTAATGCTTTCCACACAGTTAAATCAGGGCCTGTACAACATGTTTAATGCCTCTGCGTGTGGTTGTTGTTATTGGTCAGGCCGTGCCATCAAACATGTCAAAGAGTCCATCTTTACTGCGGAGGCCGGCGCCCGGAGAGGTGTTCCCAAAGTCCTGGTTGTCCTTACGGATGGACGCTCACAGGACGACGTCAACAAGGTGTCCAAGGAAATGCAGATGGAGGGTGAGTGATCGTTTGTGTTGGTGTTTTATCCAATTCGTAGACGTAAATCGATCAGGTTGGGTTTTGTCCTAGTTCACTTATGATGGACGACGTGTCCAGTTACATGGAGAGAACATAACTGCACCTCTGTATTTTATACAGCAATTCAATCCTTTCATTGACTTTAATGAAGTCATAAATCCTTCTTTTTCGATTCGTTCTCAGGCTACATCATCTTCGCCATTGGCTTCGCCGACGCCGACTACGGGGAGCTGGTGAATATCGCCAGCAAGCCCAGCGACAGACACGTCTTCTTTGTGGACGATTTGGATGCTGTGAAGAAAATAGAGGAACAGCTCATTACCTTTGTCTGCGAGGCGGCCACTGCCAGTGAGTAGGAGAAGTTAATGTGTAAAACAGAGAGAGAGAGAATGAGGAGAGAGAGGATTTCAGACATATAGCTTTTAGAAAAAAAGAAGAAAAAAAAAACTCAAGAGGAAGAAACGGAAATAAAATAGATTTTATTCTCAAGGCTGAAGTTGTTTCGAATTAAGAGTTAAAGACTAAAAGACTTGTTTGTGTCTTACAGCTTGTCCTTCTGTTTTAATGAGCGGAAACACTCTGGCAGGTAAGACAGAGAGACAATGTGGCTTTAGAAACTCATGACGATGATGACGATGATGATGATGATAATTGGTCTCCATTAGGTTTCCGTATGATGGAGAAGTTTGGCCTGATAGAGAAGGAGTACGGCACCATCCCTGGAGTTTCTCTGGAGCCTGGATCCTTCAACAGCTTCCCCTGTTACAGGTTACACCGAGATGCTCTGGTCTCACAGCCCACCAAGTGAGTAACTGATGATTATTTAATCATACACTTATCCATTGGTCGGTCACAGCGACTGCTGTCTCCACAACTGCCACCCAAATCACACCACACCTTACTGTGAGCCTTCCTTTTGGTGGTGAGCCCGCAGTTATGTGGGTCGGGACGGTGCTCAACACAGATGAGTGTGATAACTAAAGATTGTTTGACTCCAGACTTATAATAATCAAAAAAAATATAACGATAAGAATATAAATACTACTATGGTTAACTCAATTAGTTACCATCAGGAGCATGTCCTATTGGTAGTTTGTTTTGCTCAGTTGGCCATTCATTCATTCATTCATTTTCATCCATTTATCCGTTGCACGGTTGCAAGGGCAGCAGTCTCCACCAATGCAACCCTGTCCACAATCGCCATATGTTGAGCCTCCTTGCAGATGTTTTGTGGTTCAGGATGGACCCAAGTCCGTTTCATTAACTGGTAATGGAGACGCAGTTGGACAGAAGCAGTGTTGGGACTAACGCGTTACTTGTAACGCCGTCACGTAACGAAACTAATTTTCTCGGTAACTGATAGCGTAAACTGTTACTTTTCAGTGACGCCGTCATTGTTACTTTTGTGTAAAAGGGGTTCGTTACTCGTTACTTTCTGTGGTCAAAATAGACGGTTTCTCCCGGGCACGGGGAGAGGACTGGTTGGCAGTGGAGTCTGTCTGCTGTCTGCCAGTCATGAGTGAAAGACGGCCGTCCACACTAACTGAACCCGATGATTGGTTGACATAGGTTAATGTTTAGGCTATGCCAATCAGAAAGAGACCTGGGCGGGTCTTCTTGGCTTATGGGGAAATAAACAGTCACACACGTGCGGCGTGGTACAGCAGCACACACCCACAAGCAAGACGACGACAAGTGGCAAATTGGGGTTACAATAAAGATGCCTGTCAAAATGTCTAAACATCTATTTTGTTTTTATTGTACCACTACATGTCATTATGATAGTTGATACAGAACACGACACTAAACTAAAAAGTAAAGTAAAGAAAAGTAACAAGTTATTAGTTTCTTTAATAATTTAGTAATTAGTAACGTAACTAGTTACTTTTTAGACCAGTAACTAGTAATTTCTTTCTTAAAGTAACTTGCCCAACACTAGTCAGACGTCAGTTGGAAATAGCAGAAGTGCAAATCCACAAACTCAAAAGTCTGCTACAGATTTGGACAGAAAATCACATTATTTTGCAAGGTTTCGTGCCAGGTTTGACCAGCAAATTCCAGTTTATATACTATTATGGGGCAGTGGTGGCCTAGGAACCTGACTGGGGTCCGGAGGGCTCCAGGTTCAAATCCACCAACTGCCAAGTTACCACTGAGGTCCACTGGGATTTTGGTCACTTTGGTGATGGGTTTAAATGCAGAGGTGACATTTTGTCTTGTGTGCAGTGGTGTGAATCGCAATGACAATGATTTTACTTTCCTTTCTTTCCTTCCTATTAAAATATAAAAGCTTAGGTTTACAACAAGTTAACTCAATGGTTTGATTTCACTCTATGTAGTACCATGACCTGCCACTGGGTGAAACCCCCCTGCTGTTTCTGCTCAGTCATGATTTATTTTTATGTTTGTGTCAGTTCAGCACAGTTGTCAGCGCTACACCTGTCAGCGTTGTGGTGTCAATTTGGAAGTTGTTGTACAATCGATGTCAGTCAATTTGATGGCTTTACTATCAATCAGAGAACGTCAGCTCCCCCTGCAGTTTAAGCTGTCGCAGATCACTCCGGTTCTAGTTCTCTTAAGCCCAGTCCTTCAGCGTCGTCCTGTTCGCTCTGATGGAGATGCGTTCTCATCACTACTGCATGTGATCTGCAGGAAGTAATAAAGGCAAAGCCTCGGCAGCTCGCTCTTTGGCTGCAATAAATATTTCAACCAATCTGACTGCACTGAGTGAAATGCAGCCAACGTGGAGCACATTTGTCAAAGGAATAGAAAAACAATGGCTGCTAACAACTTGTACAAACTCAAACATTAAAAAGAATTCCATGCGTCTTCCCTGTTAATATTAAAGACATATATCACCCAGTTTCACTGGAGTGAATGGATTAAACCAAACGAAAACCTGATTTTCAACTTTTCACCTCATTCTGTGTTTTTTTTTTAAGTTATTTTTTCTTCCATTGTTTGCTGCAGAGTGAACTTCTGTCTTTTTTTTTTTTTTTTTCACACTGAGGATAATCACAGTCCATGGTCAGCAGGACACAAACAATACAGCATTTTGAAGTCGCAGCCAGCCTTGGACAATGAGCTGTTTATTGCTCTCCCCCAAGGAAAATGATTAAAGTCTTTAGTTTTTATCAACCTCCTGGAAAACTTACAAAGATAAGAATTCAGCTCTGCCTTGGTTTGGATCAACTTGCAGCAGATGAGGAACTAGAGTCAAATGAGTTGGACATTTTATTTTTTGGACTTTTTACTGCAGTTCTGAAAAAAACAGGTTTCAGTCTTTGATGCTTTGGTCAGAGTCAAGTCATTATTCCTGGAAGTGCTGTTTTAAGTTGGAATAATAAGGAATGATATTGGCTCGACGGTACTATCAGAATTCTTTTCCTTTCGGCTTATCCCATTTTTCAGGGGTTGCCACAGCGAGTCAGTAATTTCCATCTCACCCTGTCCTGCGCATCCTCAACTCCAACTCCAACCACCTCCATGTCCTCCCTCACTGCATCCATAAATCTCCTCTTTGGCCTTCCTCTTCGTCTCTTACCAGGTAGCTCCATCTCTTCCAAAATATCCACTGTCCCTCATCTGCACATGTCCACAACATTTTTGTCTGT
>JAFBJS010010119.1:13881-29359 GCA_016785265.1 Paraplagusia blochii | reverse complement strand
CATTGCCTTCTTTTCTTCCTGCTTAATTTCACATACATCTACCCCTTTTCTCCTCCGCCTGCTGAGATCAGAATCATCTTGACAACAGAGCTCCAGGCAACATGTGATGTGATGGAGGTGTATTCTTCCCGCAAAAAAACATCAAACCAAGAAGAGGTTTGACTTTAATCTCAAAAAAAAAACAAAAAACAAAACATGACATTTTTTTTGTGACCAGATGTCTGCTTGATACAAAGTCATTACAGCCAATAAAATTCATATATTGTTCCCACTATTTCACAAACAGTGTTAAGGCATATATACCTTTACTTTTGTTTTTAGAATTGAACTTTTTGTAAAACATCGGAAACTCACAACGTAAAAATGCTTCAACAGTATTGTTTTACTTGAGCACAACAACCTACTGTCACTGTCTTTTAAAACCATGGATTAGCTATTTTTACATCTTTTAAAGATGTAAGAATATTTTTTTTCTAAATAAATTAGACTTCTTTGTCTGAAGACTGATATTGGAAAATAAGTCCTCCCCGGGATTTGGGCCACACAAGCCTTGGCCAGTGCATAGACCATCTCTTCATCACTGAAAATAGTTGTGACTGTGAATCTGACTGTGCTGACTTTCTACTTTGTCTCCTTTTATGCTTGTCCCTCTTTCAGGGGTTGCCACAGTGAATCATCGGTTTCCATCTCTGTCTCTTCTACTCTGACTACATAATAATAATTAGAACTATATTAATCCATAGGAAGTATCCTTAGGGAAATGATGCCTCTACATTTAACCCATCACTGTAGTGAGCAGGGGGCTGCTGGCTGAGCCCGCGCACTGGAGCAGAGTGGAGGGACCATGCTCTATCTATAACTTCGACAACTTGATCCTCTGCTCTGTCTTCACTCTCTTCTCTTTTCCTAAAATCATCTAGTACACTGACAACTGGTCCTGTTTGGCTACTTTCTTGCCTTTCCTTGCTTAACAGTCTCTAGTCTACCTTAGATTTACTTTTCTACACAGAATATAATCTACCTGAGTGGACCTGCCTCCACTCTTATATGTCCCCTGTGCTCCTCTCTCTTTTGGAATAAGGTTTTAACCTTGGCCATTTACATTCTTTTTGCAAAATATACCAATGCATGTCCTTCATATTTCTTTCCCTGACTACAATCATCACATCCTCATCACCACTGTTTCCTTCTCCTACATGGCCATTCATTTCTGCTCCAATCACCACTTTCTATCTCCCCTGGCGATGCTCTCTACAACTGGATTCCTAGAACTTCTACTGTACTTACAGCCCACCTGTGGAGCATACGCACTGATTCAACATCCAACATTGCTCTTTCTATTTCTACCTTCACACAAATCAACTGACACTTGTTTCACCTCCACCACATTTCTAGCTCATTATTTCTTCAGGATCATCCTTACTCCATATTTTCTTTCCATCCAAACCATGATAGCTTCTAACCCTTTCCAATGTTTCTTGCCTTGTTGCCCTGTCACCTGATCACCTGGAGACACACTAATTCTCTTCACCACATCAACCTGTTTGTTTTTTTTTTTTTTTCTGTCATTGTACCTACATTAAGCGTTCCTAGCATCACTAAGACTTACACCCTTCCCTTTTTTCATTTTCCTTGAATCAGTCACCTCCCTCTTCTTCGTCTTTGACCAACAATAGTCCAATTTCCAACAGTACCCCGTAGGTTGACAGCTCTGTTGACAATCTTTGTTAACCCAGGCTTCAACTGAGCATGCACATAAATGTTCACTCGTATAATTGATTTTACCAAAGTTTTATGTCTTATGTCCTTCCTAACGCAACCCACACCATCAACCCAGGCTTAGGGACGGCCCTAAGACACTGGCTTGTGCTTCTTACTGGCTACTTAACTGGGCCACTATCTGTATTGCTACTTATTTAGTATAGTTTCATCACCCACTATCAATCTATCTATGCATCATCTATTCTCCGAGAGTGGTCGACTAGTGGTTAAGGAATTGGACTGAGGAGGATTAAAGTTTCAAATCCATCAACTGCCAGGTTACCACTGAGGTACGCTGAGCAAGGCACCGTCCCCACTTACTGCAGTGGTGTGGATGTCAATGCCGCAATGACATTGAATTTGCTTTCCTTCCAGTCTAATTTTGCTTTTCTTTTAAAATGTAATTTTCAGGAAAGATTTTATGTTGATTTTTTTTTTTTTATTTTTGTTTTTTTTTTTTTTCGTTAGTATAATGTGTTTTCTCTGATATCTGCTCCTTACTGACAAGGTATATGTTTTAGATAAGGTTATGCAAATGTCAAGGCAATTAAAATGCAGCTTTTTAGATTTTTACAAGCTACGTGGCGCTATTCTTTTCCAGTGTCCAATTAGCAGAGACCCACTTAACCAAAGCTGAAAAGAAACCTTAACATGTTTTACTTTCTGCCTCCCTAATCCATTCACAGTGGTTTAATGAACTGGACTCATAAACCCATTAAATCTTGACTAAAGAAACAAAGACAGGTTTTATTACATCTGGCATAAAAGTATGCCATTGGTTTAAATCAGCCAATGGAGACAAGTTCTTCCAACTGTTTATCAAACTACTCTGCGTTTTATGAGCAGAGACAGAAAAGGTAGAGTTGATGTAAACAACTGTAGATGTTTATTCTGCTACATGATTACACTTTTATTGCTTCTCTTTAACTTATATCACTCCATAAAAATAAACATAAATCCCACCCATACTGCAAGGGTAAGCCCTTATTCTCCCATTCTTCCCAGAGCTACATTAGCTTCAACGCAATGTGTTGCTCAAAGGCTCAGGGTAATAACTAAGTTTTGATTCGTGCACTTGTATGCGAACAAACACACAAGCTATTTATTGAATAGATGGTTTTATTACTCTGTTTATCTGATGTGTATTTGTTTATACATTTAAGCAATTGACCAGTGCTTATATAACCCGATTTCCATTGTCATGATGTTCCATTATCATGATGCATCGTCCATGGTGGATGATGGTGTTATATTCTGTTTTGATTCTCAAGGTTTGGTGGTATTCCTAGTAAGGGTTCTTGGTTCCGGTTTCCCAGATGATTAAATAATAGAAATGATTTTCCTTGAGATTTAACAAACAACTGTTAGGCCTTTACTTCTCTGTGTAGAAGTATAAAAAGGTATGAAACAAAGTGATTGTAGTCCCTTTACCCTGAAATAGTGTTTGGTCTTGTGTGAGATTCCTTTTGATGGCTTTAATCTTCTGCTCTGCTGCCACTGCTAGAGCATTCAGATTTTGTCAGCATCTGAAGTGAAATACATTTCATTTGATATAACGGATACTGTAGCTCAGTTGTGATGATGAACATTCAAAATTAAACTGATCTAAAATAGTGGCTTCTTCAGTTCTTATAAACCTGTAAAACTTAACTAGAATTAAGTAATGTTTATTTATCTTTACTTTTTTATCAATTAGCACAG
Source organism: Paraplagusia blochii (assembly GCA_016785265.1). Lineage (NCBI taxonomy): Eukaryota > Metazoa > Chordata > Actinopteri > Pleuronectiformes > Cynoglossidae > Paraplagusia > Paraplagusia blochii. The sequence goes on along the minus strand of JAFBJS010010119.1, from coordinate 25,897 downwards.
TATAGTTTTGTTTGGATTTACTACACATAGACGTATTTATTATTAATTCCCTTTAATTCCTTAAAGTGATTAAATTACAATCTCCTGCTGAAAGAGTGTTTATTAGGTCACCGCACAATCATTTCTTGTTAGCTCTACATGATATTATTCTAGATCAGAAATAGGTTCAATCATAGAAAGATGGATCGTTTATACTAGATTAGGCATGTAAAAGTCATGTACAAAACCTAAAATCCTTCAGTACATTTCTTAAACCCTTACTGCTGAAACACATTATTGCAGGGGAATTGCAGAAGTAAAAAGATAATATCAATAAATAATTTAGTTTGGACAAGGTCTTTACAAGGTAAAAAACAAATAAACTGCGAAAATTAATAAATAAAAACAAATCTGCACATCCATAGCCATATATACAAGACATGAGTCTTTTGTTGCTTTTTAATATTTATTAAAAAGTTATTAGTTAGTTATTATAAAAGCAATTACTATATATGATAAATATGCATTTCCTATCAGTTGTAAAAACATGGGTTAACATGTTGAATACATGAGTACAACCTTAATGAGATAATATTCTTCTGCTTATTTTATTATTTTGATTTATTGTTTTTCCATACACAGACTGTCAGTGAAAGCTGTAGCAGTATGTGCAAAAAATAGAACTCAAGCTCTTTTGCAGATCCCTATCTTTTTCTTTAAATATGAATTAGTAGGATTCTACAATCCACACAGAGAGACATACAGAGGCACCTACCTATGATAAAAGAAAAATTCTTCACTACTGCAAAAAAGTGGAATAGACCAGAGTGCACATTTAAAACTGAAACATTTAAAAAGGCCAATGCATTAAAAACTTTAAATTACCTTTCATGATTATGTAAGATATTCAATCATGGTAGATATCATGTTAAATAGATATCCAATCATGGTTTGAGAAAACATATATAAAACTTATAATAATAACACAATTGAGGTTGAAAAAGGACACATGGAATATACACATACAGACAACAGCTGTGAAATAAAAACTAGATGACAGACCAAAAAAATGTAGTTTATTGAAAATGTAGGTCAAATAATTGTTAAAATTGGATTTGTTTTATTAAAAAAACATATCAGAAAAAAATTGACACATATTTCAATTTATTTTAAGAATTGTATGTATAATTACTCATCTTGACACAGAGGTGTACTAGAACAGCCTCAATAATTCCCTATTTACATATTCATTAGTAGATAATTACTTACTTAATGACTTCTCTGAGGGATTCCATAGTCCAAAGTACAACATGTGTACTTTCTGCCATTGTACAAGATTTAATGAACTATATTTCTGCCGTATTAACCTTCTGTGCTATACATAAGTATCTATGGGTGGCAGCGGTGACCAAGGAGGCGAACTTGAGTCTGCGAGACTCCAGGATTGAATCCACCGGCTGATCGGTTACATAGCACGTAACCCAGAATTTAACTTAATTCCAGTAACTTCCAGTGGGCTAACCACCCACAAGAAGGTACAATGTGATTTAGATGATGTCAGCGGCTCCTTTGGATTCTATAGAACAAATAACAGAAAAGTCTAACTTTTGCTTGGGAGACATAATCTATTCATATCATAATTTTTTTCTTTTTAAACTATACAAATGAAAGAAAAAAAATCCAATGCAAGGCCTTAATCTTCATTGCCGATAAGGTTCCATGCAAATTAATTGCCAGGTTTTATAGCCTACTTTATTGTTATTGCACACTGTACTACTATTTGAAGTGTCACTTCAAACAGTTAGAACCTCTGTTTCTGGTCTTAGAACTGCAAGCAAAGCAGACTCTGGAAGCTCTTGTTTTACAAATGCACATAATTCTTTTCATTTCCCAAGTTCTCAGTACCAGGTCAGGCTGTGTAAACATATGGTTTCTGATTTGGATTCTTGTTTATGCAGTGTAAAATGTGCAGATTCTTACTCCTGATACTATTCTAATTTTTGGTGTCTCCATGGATGAGGTTACTGTTAAAAGCTGAACACTGCTGGAATTCATGGCCACATTTCCCAGACTCCCATTTTTTTTAATGCTGATTCAGCTGTTGCGCTTGCAGTCCAGCAATCAGACCTTAGCTGTGTTGGGACATTGGACTGGCGAGATTGAAGGTTGGCAGAGAAGTCTGGCTGTCAACTCATGTTTGAGTTTGGGTTGTCTGTGAAAGAGGGGTGATAGGAAAGCCTACAAAATGTTTACAGAAATGTTCTGATTGGAAATGGAGATGTATAAGACACTTTCAATGTTGCATTCTTGACATGAAAAACAACCCTTCTACCTGTCCCTGGTTCTGATATAGTCCAGTTACAAAAGTTAGTGGTAATATACATGCAAATTATATATAGTGGAGTTGATACAACCCTATCAACCCACTAGAACTCTTCGTTCTTTAGGAGCAGGTTTTCTTGTTGTTCCACGAATCTCCAAATCTAGATTTGGAGCCAAAGCTTTCTGCTATCAGGCCCCTCTACTCTGGAACCAGCTGCCAGTCCTAGTCCGGGAGGCCAACACAATCTCTACCTTCAAGATTAGATTGAAGACTTTTCTATTTGACAGTGCCTATAATGGCCAGTAGATCCAGCTGTAGACCTGTGTGAGGCCTATGGCTGGACCTAATGGTTCTAGATATCCTGTTGCAGGCTGGGAACGTGGGGGGGTCCTGTGGCACACTGAGTCCTCCCCTTCTATCCTCTATTTCTATCTCTTTCCACCTCCTAATTATTCAATGTCTCCTTATTCCTCTTTCAAACATTGCAATGGACTTAACACCTGGCCGGGGACTTCACATCAACGGAGTCTCTGTCTGTCCTGTAGACTCCCATTGGCGAGGGCCAGACTGAGGACTGCACCCAACTCCCCAAGGACCCTGCTCACCGAGATCTGGACCCAGGACGTCATGGACTTATTCTTAGCAATGAAAGGACTTTATATTGACATTTTTGATTTAGTCTGCCACTGTTTAGTTAGCCCGCCTGTCTTTCCTGGGTGAGGATCCCCTCCACTGACGATCACCCTGAGGTTTCTTCCTTTTTCCCTTTCTGTGTTTTTCTGGGAGTCGTTCCTCAGCCAGTGTAAGGGTCTGTAAGGGCAGGGGGTTTATTCTCTCTTGAAAATTGTTGTCCAATGTATAGTTGTTTTGTACAGTGCCTAGAGATAACAACTGTTGTGATTTGGCACTTTAAATAAATAAAAGTTATTAAAAGTCATAAATGGACAGGGTTGTAGGTTAATGTATACTTATGCAATTTCCAAAAGAGTCGAAATTACCGCCCCCTGGTCTCAGCGGTTAAGGTGGAACTGTCTTCCTGTTTAACCATTTGTGCATACTACACTTGCACATATGGTATGGAAAATTCCATATTCTTCATTTGAGCACCTTAAGTGATTGAGTTTGAAAACCTACTTTATCTCGTTAGCCCAAGTCATGAACGTACTGTGCCTCAGAAATTACTTTCTACCTTTAGTTACTGTAGCTCACAGTTCTAAGCACATACAGTAGAACTTAATTATAAATATAACTTTATTATAGTTATATATATATATATATATATATATATATATATATGTATATATATATATATATATATATATATATATATATATATATATATATTGAAAATTTGTTTTTTAAATGTGTAGACCTTAAACTGTGGTAGATGTACTGTTAGTGGCACTGGAGCTTATGGGGGAATGTGCTGTTTTTAATGCATTGGCAAAACAATAGTTGCACAGTATATCACTTGGGCTAAACACAGTGAGCAACAGAACACGTTGAAAATAAAGCTATTTCATTTCTTTGGTTCTCTCTCTTTGTATTGTTCTCCCTTTCTTTGTGTCCACAGGGTTCTTGTTTGTATTGTCACCTCATTGTTCTTTCAGCATCAGCTGATTATTCTAATAAGAGATCAATTCTTTTCTTAATTCACCACTGTATTGTATTGTTAAACTACTGCTACTACAACAACTACTACTACTTTTAATGGGGTATTATAAAGTTTAATTACTTTTTTTCATTAATTGTTTTTCATCTCTTAGCTTTTGTGTCACGGCAATTTGTCAATAGTAATGATGATAACCTGGAGCTTGACGACACTGTCTCTGCTGTTAAATGTCAGCTGTTGGCTGTGTCCTGGATTCAGTCAGACAGATGAGAACTGAGGTGGGTGGAACTGTCAGGAGAGAAAGTCATCACTTAACTACTGACTGATCTTTATCAACAGATGACAAATGAGTCAACCACACCACCACCAGATCTAGTCATTATCTGATTAGTGCTTCAACAACTAACTTCCAAAAAGATAAAAAGAAAAAAATGGTGATGGAGGACGCATGTCGAGTTTAAAGATGGGAGGAACAGTGTGGCAACAGATGTCTCTATCTGTTCGGTTCCCAAACACAATCATTCCTCAGCATCAGTACGATAGAAGCAATGAATGAGACTGGAGAAAAGTGTCAGATCATTATCTGCCACCAATGGAAAGAAAGGTTATCTTGACAAATAAAAAAAAAATGTATATATATATGAAACATGTAGACACAGATCTATTCCTGGCTTGTTATACAGGATATATATATATATATATATATATATATATATATAGTTTAATATCAGCAGCCAAAATGGAATTTGGATTTAGTTGCAGAGTTTGCAAAGATCTCAAAAAACAGTTATTTTTTATACATTAAATTAATGATCTTATACCAAAATAAAATATAATTACTTATTTGTATTGCACAGTTCAAATGTAGTTAAGGGCTAAACCATTTAAATAGATTCCTTATTTGGTTCAATATTGATCCACATGCTTCTGTATAATTTCCAAAAGAAATACATGTATAAGTTATGTTCCCGAAACAGAATCAGTTTAGTTTTGTGCTCATAGTGTAGTATTGTAAAACTGATATTGAGCAATAATATCTGGAAAATAAAACATATTAGTACTGAATATACAGTATATACACTGCCTGGCCAAAAAAAAAAAAAAAAATTCACCACCTTGATTTAACTAAGCAAATAGGTATGTATCTCTCTTTGGAGGCCAGGTCTAGGTTCAGCAACAGTATGTGCTCAAAGAATGAGGTCTGCTGACTACCTGAATATACTGAACGACCAGGTTATTCCATCAATGGATTTTTGTCCCTGATGGCATGGACATATTCCAAGATGACCATGCCTGGGTTCATCGGGCTCAAATTGTGAAAGACTGGTTCAAGGAGCATGAGACATCATTTTCACACATGGATTGGCCACCACACAGTCCAAACCTTAACCCCATTGAGAATCTTTAGGATGTGCTGGAGTCAACTGGAGACTCTACCATCATCAGTGCAAGATCTTGGTGAAAAATGAATGCAACACTGGATGGAAATAAATCTTGTGACATTGCAGAAGCGAAAACAATTCCACTGAGAATGCGTGCTGTAATCAAAGCTAAAGACAGTCCAATTAAATATTAGAGTGCATGACCCTTTTTATTTTGGTGGCGACTTTTTTTTTGGCCAGGCAGTGTGCTATATACTATAGCACAAAAGTTAAAAACAAAAAACAAAAACACAGGTCATGTGGTAAAGATATCACTGCATAGAGTCCTGGTAATTATAGTTTGTGGCCACTGTGAGTCATCTGCCCAAATGCCTGCAGTATTATAATTCACAAATCATTAAAAAGAAATAAATCCACATACTGGTTATAATATAAACCAAGGTGTCGCTAAATAACACCTTAGTCTATTACCATAAACCAACTGTGTGCAGATGTGACAACAGAAAGCAGTGTTATTTTTCTTGGCAACAATTAGTAATTATCTAAATGATCACATCTAATATTAGTCCAAAGATGCTTTAAAAACATTAAACTAATATAGCAAAGGCTGAACGACCTCGTTAAAGTTGGATCATTTATTGTAATCGTCAAGCTGGGGACACAAGATTATGAGTAATCTCAGGCTCTAAATGTGACAAAGCAGACAATGAGTACTGAAGTAGACTGAGACAGACTGTGGAATCGAGTCTGCCAGTAGCCACTCCAGAAATCAGGCCAATTGAAAAAGGTTCCCCCGATAAAAAGTTCTATGGGGGGAACAAGTGATTACCTGCTCTATTATTATCCATATAAAGGACTGCAGATAAATATATATATATATATATATATATGTATATATATATATATATATATGAGTTGGGATTTCCATAGCAATAAATTCCCAATGTGAAACTGCTTTTATCTGGGAGGTGGACCTGTTGTACACCTTTATTATGTAAGCCATTAGTGAAGTCGTCAAGACCTGCCGGCATTGCCAGACCTGCTGTCAGACACTATATTAGAAGTGTTTAAAGGCTTCTGGGAAATAATTTACAAGTGGGTTGGTGTAAAGACAGCAGTAACCATGGATTGAAATACCGCAAATGAGCAGGAAACACAGCTTAGCAAGGACTTTTAACATCAAGTGCTGTTGCCTTTACTGACAGATATTCTTTTGATTTTTTTTTTTGGTAAAATTAATTGTCTTCTGTTGTTCTCCTGGAGTAATCAAGATCATCTGGGATTCTCTGTCAGTGCAGTACCTTGGGTTTATATACATTTATTGCATGCCTTTCATTGTTGAGATCTCGATTTTCTAGTGCAATGATGGCCCCTGCTGTTCTTGCATGTCCCGATGCTTCCCCTGTGTTCCCATGTTTGTTTTTCCATCGTCTCTGTTCTTGTCTGGTTCTTTGAGCTTTTGTCCCTTTTGCCTTACTGAATGATTTAAGTTTGGACAGGTTTAATCAAGTTCTGCACCTGATACTGTGTCTCCTGAGTACTGCGTTTGGGTCTTGCCTGCACTGCTGTACTGTACACAACACTTGTCTTGCAGATTTAACAACGAAGGAACTTATAGAACAGTGATTCTAAACTGGTGGGTAAGGAAGAACTACAGGAATCGCTAAAAAAAAGAATAAGAAATTAGAAAAGAAACAAAATCCTTAGCTACCTGTATTTTTCACACACACACACACACACACACACACACACACACACACACACACACACATATATATATATATGGCTTTGATTACTACTGTGGCATTGTTTCCCTTTCACACTCAATTCCTTTACCACCGTACTATATAAACAGCTCCATTCTCTCTTTGCTCTCTCTGTGTTGCTCCTCCTCCCCTCCTTCTTATGCATTAAGCTTCTGCTTCATCTCTCCGCTGCTCTGAGATCCCGGGAGGCAGCAAGTGCTTAGGGGAGCTCCTCTGAAGACCAGGCCAGTGTGAAGACTGGAGCTTCTGCTCATGCTGTTGCTGGTCTCCTCCCAGCATGAGGACCAGAGATACGGGGAGCACCATCACTCCCTATATACATATAGAAGAGGTGAGGGTTGAAAGAGTGGACAGAGAGCTTGTTAGTGATGCACAATCTGGAAAAAAAACCAAAAAAAAAACCAGAGAGAATAGAGAAAAGAAAAGATTTGAGAGAATGAATGCAAAATAACATGAGTGATTCAGGAAAGAGCAGGAGCAGAGTGGCACTGAGGGAGTGAGCACATAGGAGGAGGAGGGAGGGAGTCAGAGAAAGAGAGAGAGAGAGGGAGAGAAAGAGAGAGAGACAGGGAGGGAGGGAGGAGAAACAACACTGCAGACACTCGCCCACTGTCACTGCTCCACAGCCAGAGGACGGAGGCAGCAGCAATGGAGGAGGACGACTGTACCATCATCCATCCGTACCTCAGCCTCCAACTGTGACTGACTGATGGACTCACTAACTCCCACACTGAGTTACTGACCGACAAAGAGAGCAAGCGGAGCCACTGTCCTGGACTATCCTGACACACAAGGGGAGAAATTAAATCCAAGAAAAGCAAAGAAAACAACTTTTATCCTGACCTTCACATGAAACCTAAGAGTGGTGCTGAACTCACAGATCTTCTCCTGCTGCTGGACTGATCTGCCTCTAAACACAACAACACTGTTTTTTACTTCTTGTTGGACTATATTGTTTTTGGACTACACTGATTTTTTCCATCATTTCTTGACTCTTCAACCACAGTGGATTTACTTTTTTGGAATTCCCGGACCATGGATCCAGATCGGAGGGGTTCAGCAGGGGCAGTAGCAGCAGTGACCCTCAGAAAAAGGACAGAGGGGGCCAGGTATCTTTTATGGACCCTGCTGGTGCTGTTCATCTGTGGTTTCTGGGAGACTGGAGCTCAGACGGACGATGGACTGTCAGTCTACTTCTGGGAAACAGGTACAGAGCTGAATTAGAGCTAATTATAGATCAGATTTAAACCCTTCTGTCATGAAGGAGGATGGTGCATTTGTGCTGCAGCTGCCAGCAACGGATTTCTTGCTGTGCCTTGGTGTGTCACACGCAGAATCAAGGTTTCATTCACAATAAAAATGTTGATATTGTCTTATTGTGAAACTTCTGAAGGATTTTTCTTTTTTTTGGATCATGCAAAATAAGAAATGTATAGATCTGCAGAAGACTGCAGATTGTTGCATTTCATCACTTAAATTCTTTCAAATCTTTTTCAACCTTTTTTTTTTTACATTTTCTTTCACTTTTTTCTTTGACTTAAAATGTCAATGATTTTCCAAGCCCAAGCCTGTCAGAGAGAGATAAACTTTTTTTTATTCAGTAACGCTTTGGATTCTATCTAAGAAGCTGAAACATTTATTTGGTCTTAAATTGAACAAACATTGGTATAATGGTGCGTCACTTTAGACTGATAAATAAAATTCTAAATTAGTCAATTATAGTTTTTTTTTTTCGTTTATCTGAAAATGATGGTGAATAGATGTTCTTTTTGTTTATTGTCTATTCAAGTCTTTCAGTTTAGACTTTCTGGTACTTCCGCTAGTTTCTTTTACCTGATTCCATGGTTAACATCAGTTGTGTGGCGCTAAGAATGTAGTTCATGTGGAAAACCATCTAGAAGTGGAAAACACACAGACGTGCAGCCACTTGAAGATGTTTCCTAACTCAGAATATCATGTGACACCATGGACAAACCCTGACGGATCCTGCATTGATTTCTTTCATCTGCTCCAGTCTCAGGTGATGCTGCCATTATTGAAATGTTGCTGCTGCAGCACTTTGTGTGCACGAGTGTCTGTGTTTGTGTGTGTGTGAGAGTCAGTCAGGTGATTGATAGCTGCCACTACACAATAGTGTGCTGCAGAAAGAGGTCAAGTAGAAATCAGTGTTGGATGCGATACATTGTGTTTGTAGAATTATGTTATGAACATTTGAGTTTTTTTTTTTTTTTTCAGGTGACAGGAGTGAGTTTAAGTTTGCATGAGTGATTTTTTTTATTATTTTTGACTCCAGCTGTTCACAGATGTTTATCACAAAATACCATTGGGGAATTTGTTTATCTTATTTATTTTTTCTTAACTTGAACTTGAATAAAGTGTGAGTTTGAGTTATGTTCTTTGCAAAACGTATGTCCCCATGTTATTTTTTTTTTCAGGCATCTGTGAACTACACAATATTGAGTTCACAAAAAAAAAAAAAGGTTATGTTAACCTTAAACCAAAGGGTTGTTGCAAAAAATCCTGTCCTTTTTTTCTACTCATGTTGAGGCATTTTATGCGGCACAAGCTCCTTCAAGACGCATCTTTCCAACGTGGCTGCTTCTATAGTTTTTCCTAACATTACTGGTACAGAGGGGTTGAAACAAATAAATATGAAAAAACTAACATAATTGACGTTGAAATTCCAAGGGACGTATCACTTGCACAGTACTTCTCATAAATTTTGCTTTTCCTTAAATGGAGCTGTACACCTCCAACCCTGGAAAACATTGTGTTTTTATTCCTTTCACTTTCAGTTGGTACTTAACTCCTTGAATATCTAGCTTGACATACTACCGCACACCTGGTCAATTTTACTTCGGTCCACAGTTCCACTAAGAACTGTTGTGTTACCTAAATGAGAAACCATTTTTGTTGCAGAGTGATGATTCATATTTCTATTGGTTTCCATTTTATAATACATCTAAGTTTTTTTTTTAATTTATTTATTAAATTACCCAGTACCTGATCTAATATATCCCTTAAATCATATTTCACAAAACAAGCTCCTGTTTTAAAATGTCAGGGACCATCTCTAATGTCAATGTCATCAGCTCCACCTGCACCGTGCTTCTTGCCATGGCTTCAAAACTCTCTTACTCTTCCAGTTCTCCTCCTCTCCACTTTCAGAGCCACCACTCAGTGCCTCAGTTGGAGCCTCTTGTCTCTTTCTGCCTCATTTCAACTAAAAAGCGGTGCTGAACTGTCTCACCTTCCAAAACAGATGCCTCGCATTCTCTCAGAAAGCAACGCAGGCATGATTCCCCACAGTTTTCCAACGGGGGAGGAAGGGGAGTACGGTGAGAGGGGGGTCGTATTTCAGCTCCACTCATCAATATGCAAAACATTAGAGCGATGCTTGCCACGAGAATATTCCCTCCCCTTCCTCCTCGGCGAATGTGCATTAACATCATCATGTTCAAAATAATGGGTCGGGAATGGGAAAAGTGTGCGGAATGTTCTGCAACATAATCACATTTTGATGAAAAGCACCTGGATTCAAAAGCCTTGATTTGCCTTGTGTGATTTTAAATCTGTTCTTCAGGCGTTTGTCAAAGCAGAGAGAAGCACAGATATTTAAAAAAAAAAAGGATGGGAAGACTCCAGGGCTGAAATCAATGAGCTGCGTTTTATTTGGGAAGAAGTGAACAAACTCCTGACACTGGATTACATTTCAAAGCTCAGAGCCTAGAGCTTTCCAGAGGAGGAAGCATGTACACGTAGAGTGTGGGAGAAAGGTGGTGTAGCGTGGGAGAGAGGCGTAATCACTCTGACCTACAGTAGGGCAGATGTAGGTTAAGCTCGTTCCTCTCTGTTCCTCCTGCAGTCCTGTCTCTGCTGCTCTCTCCCCTCTGCTGTCTTTCCTGGGCTTTTAAATCCTTGCTCCTTTAATCTCCTTACGCTGCTACATCCTCTTTAAAGATGCAGAACCACAGGAGACACTTCACACATCCTGAGATGTCAGCCCAGAGAAGTAGAGCTGGGTAAGGTGGGGCAGGACAGGTGGAGTGAGTGGGTGGATAGAAAGTTTTACTGGGAGTTAGAAAAACTAAATCCTCATAAGTAGGTTTCTCACAAGTCAAATAGCACTTTTCAGGATTATATTTTCAACCCTATTTGCAGTTCGAGGCATTCAGCTTTGATTTAACCCATTTTAATCCTACAATGTTTTTTAAAATAAAACTTTTAAACTTAATTCCTGGACTTATAGCTTCCTGTCTGTTGGCAATTATACATTTCAGATTTTATTTTCTTGAAAAATGCATCTTAATTTTGCAATACATTATATTGTTTTTGGTGGCCTAGCGGTTTAAGAAGCCGACTTGGCTCCTCAAAGCTTGAGGTTCTAATCCAGATGCCAGGTTGCCACTGAGGTGTTCTGATGATAGCATCATCCAGACCTACATAACTTCCAGTGGGCTCACTACTGGTGTAATGTGCAGGTGAAGATGAATGAATGAATGATCTAACCTCTGTAACTTGGAGTTATGATTCGATGTTTGTCAATTTTGCCTTGTACCCTTTTTCCTCCACTCAGTCAAGTCATGCTAATTGGTGAGCTGAGAATTTTTTTTTTTTTCATCAAGGGAGCCTATCAATAAATTAGTCACACAGTACACACCAACCACTGCTACTGTCAATCCTGGACCAAGATAGCTTCTAGGTATTTTGGTTAGTGTGACCCATTCCATTAGTCCTCATTTCCCCCCTTTGGGGCACTGCTCTAAACCTGTCTCTTATACACATAGACAGAAAGATAGATAAATACATAGATAGATAGATAGATACATAGAGAGATAGATAGATAGATAGATAGTTAGATAGATAGATAGATAGATAGATAGATAGATTTTAGATTTTAAATATGGTACTTTATTAACACAATCCAGGAAAAAACAGAGGTCATCCAGTCAGC
>JAFBJS010010119.1:0-13856 GCA_016785265.1 Paraplagusia blochii | reverse complement strand
AGTGTGGCTGTCGCACGCTCTACTGACATGGATCCAAGACACTTTCATCAACAAGGTCAAGATTGACAACAAGTCAAATTAGGAACTGAGCGAACCGCAGTTCACCGCAGATAGATAGATAGATAGATAGATAGATAGATAGATAGAGTCATGGAAAAATTATTAGACCACTCTTTCTTAGCAATAACATTGTACTGACAAATACAATGCTTTTAGTCATTGCATGGTTTTGTGTTCATTGTTTCCACCAGGTGATAAACCTTTAGTGGAACAAGGCATTAAGATGATAGATAGATATTACATTATTATATTGTTATATTATTATCCTTGGACTCTTTTTATATGTTTTAAGCATTTCCCCCTTCATTTAGCTATATTTGCCCATCGGCAAAATTATACTTTATGACTGTACACGGTTATGACCTGGTCTTTGAACAATCTTTCGGACACCCACTCAATTTTTCATTCGTCCACGTCAGACTTCCTATAGGATTCATTATCCTATTGTCAACATCCTTTTTTCTTTTCTTTTCTCATGAATACCAACGGCCGAAGCAGTATCCACCTTGAACGAAAGGTGGAACTATCGTTAGGAATTCTCAAACTCATTAGAATATGAGATTAACATTCCTTGGGATCTCACTGTGAGTTCTATTATCTAGTATAATATAATCAAGTCCTGAAGTGGAGAAAGTCTGAGTGAGGAAACACAGTCAAGGTCACTGCATATAAAATTAGATGAAAATAATGTGTTAAATTTTTCATTTCATTTTTTTTGTGCATCGTGTCGTGGGCATAACTTGAAACACATTACTTGTAAGTGGATTTAAATAACTTTATTATAGGAAGAATGGCTTTGGGATACAACTACTTGTTGTCTCTAATATATACACCAACATGGGGACTTTTCGCAGGATTTACTTACATACTATTGGATTTTTTACAGTTTCAAGGACACACAGAGCTTTCAAGGTCATATCTGTCAGGTCTTGACACTGCTTCCACTGAAGTCAATCATATTGTTTTATCATGCTGAATCTTCCAAGAAACAAAAAGAGATGAGAAAAGCTAGGGAGGCATGCTAAAGTAACCATTTTTTTTTTATTTTTTACATTTCCAGAACAAATACAAACATAGTTGTTATGCTGTGAAATTACATTGGACATTACTCTTTTTGGACATTCTTAAAATCTGTCAAGCTCATTGTTTTTTAAAGAATGGGTCAAAAGACATTTCGAGGATGTATTTCCTAGGCGTTCATAGTCATTGTTGCTGTTTAATTACTGATTTTATTGTTTACCACTTAAGTGTTACTTAAGGGGGTCAACTTAACAATACAATTTCCTCCTTTATGTTCAATAATAAAGCATGCTGTTATTTATCCCTAGTTTTTTGGAAATTATGCCCTTGCATTTAACCCACCACCGTAGTGAGCAGGGGGCTGCTAGCCGAGCTAGCATCCATGGAGCAGTGTGTAGGGACAATACGATAGTCGGGGTACCTCAGCCATATCTTGGCAGTCGAACAGGGGGCCTTGTGGACCCAAGTCCAATTCCTTAACCACTAGGCGACCAACTGCCCAACTGCCCCTAAAGGTCAATGATTCAGTAGTAATGTCTACTGACATGGGTTGCAGAGGTTTGGGACTTTTAAAATATGGGTCCCCAGAAAAAAAACAGTTTGGAAACACTGCTTTAACAGGCTCTTCAGTTTAAGAATGTAGATTCTGTTCTTTCCTGTAGGAACAAACAGAATAAATCCTTTAAAGCCCCATTAGGACCAGAGAGATGGTGGTGATGGTGATGATAGTGACGATAATGAGACAGCACAGCTCTCTTTTGACCTTCACACAGTTCTTCTGCTTCAGTGCAGTTTCCGATTGCATTCCCTCATCTCTTTGCTTTGTCTCAGCAGCTCACTCTCACCCAGTTCCTCCGTCTGACGCTTACAATTATATTTTTCCTCTTTTCATTTTTATGTTCCAGAGCTTTTTATACTCGGAGCAGCAGTAAATACTTACAGAACCTTCCTTGTTTTATTTTCTTTGTTCAAACCAGTGTGTTTATGGAAATTGGACTAGAATAAAGACCTGGTCTGAAACTTCGGAATAAGAGAACAAATACACACCAATAAAATATGTTTCAAGCCATATCAGGAATACACACAATAAATATCCCTGTTCACAGCTGCCTTAGGTTTATGGGTGCAGCGCTCCAGTTGTGTGTCCATCATTTCTCACTGAGTCCCAGTGTACATGTAAAGTCGCCCACCACTCTCCTTCGAAGCCAATTCAATTCTGAACACGGCTGCTCTTGTTTTTTAACTCCATTGTTTTTGCATCTGCCTTTTCTTCATCCTTTGTGCTTCTTCCTCTGTTCTGTCAGATAGATGTGAAATGAATTACCACTTTTATGGAACTCCACATGGAGCTTATGTATGATTTAAGACTCAGCTCATCTGACATTTGTTCCACTGAAGCAGAGATCAGCCCAAGGAGCCAAGTCAAATTGTGATTGGATTGTCGTGAGTGTCCAGAAGGAGAAACGGCGGTGCAAACCTGATTTGGATCAGATTCTCTTTGTTTGTTTTTTTTAATTTATTTATTTTTTTTAATCTTCTGACATTTCCCTGCTGTTCTGAGTCTAACAATCGATCTATATTAAATCCCAATATCTGCATAATCAGATTTTGAAGTCTTAACTCACAGTAGCACACAGACACACTCACAGACAGACAGACAGACAGACAGACAGACAGACTGAAAGCAGGCATCTCTTCCTACTCTTAGTTCTGTGTGTGCAGGCTTCATTAGAGAGTGTTGTTGAAGCGACAGGGTTGCCAGGTTTCAGCTGTCAAATGCTCACATGTTTGCCTGGGGACAAAGCCATTACTGGTAGCAGAGAAGGTGATGGTGTGTTGGAGAAAATCATATCTCCTTGTTTTGGTGTTTCCTTGTGTTGTTAACCCGTAAAAAGGTGTTAATGGCCCGACACTCTGGTGAAGATTAATTGTGTTTGGCCAAAGAAAACAAGTGAAAATTAATCATCCCAAGAAACTGAAGTCACGGGTAATTATATTAATTTTTCATTAAAGTGGTTTGAATCAAATGTCACCAAGGAGCCGAAGATAAACTAACGCTCACTTCTTCTCTGACTTCTACTTCACTCATGCAAATACATGGATAATGGTTACGCAATCAAAAAATAATCCAACCTAGTTTTGCAGAAGTTTTTCATGAAGTGAAGAATTTAACTCCACAAAAGTCAAATCTGAAGTATGAGCTGCATTGAGGTTGGGACAGTGTCTTTCTGGTGAAATATTTTATTCTTTTTTTCACACTCAACTGATTAGACTTTATGCCTCACCCTGTCAGTCTGCATTTCTGATCTAAACTTGAGATGTATTGAAGAGCCCCTACCCAACTGGGTTCTCAAACTGGGTCAGAGATATTCTGAATGTAACAGACGTCAAAAAAAAAAAAACCTTTGGACCAGATAACTGGCTGTATATTAACAATGGATAGACTGATAAGTTCCAATTGAGATGAAAATATAGACTGACTTTATTCATCTTAATACCCTTATCTGTTATTGGGTCACAGGGGCAGTAGTCTCCATGATTGCCACCCAAATCACACTGCTCCATACAGTGAGTCTTGCAGCAAGTCCTGAGCACAAAGGAAGTTATATAGGTTTTGATGGTGCTCAGATCACCTCAGTGGCAACTTGATGAATTACAACCTGAAGCCTTGTGGACCCAAGTTAGTTCCCTTAACTGCTTCAGCCTCCACTGATGCCCTAATGGACTTTAAAATAGATATTAAATATTTAATGTAACTGTTCTTCTATCTATCTAGCTGTGCCCATGTTTAATGCACATTGGACTATAAATTGGTCCCTGTTGTCCTTTCATACACGCCAAAGTCTCTGAACTACACGATCTTAAGGGACATTCTTTCAAGGACTCAGATGTGCATATTTTAAACAAGGAGGACAGGTGGTTTGAGAGAGGAGTGAGGAAGCCATCTATGCCCATCTGGAACAACCAACCTTGAATAGAGGGGGAGGTCTGCATCATCAATTGTCTGCTACAGACCATTCTGCTTTGAGATCCCAACCTAGTTTAACTGCTCATCAATACCAGAGCAGACTTCTCTAGAAGGGTGTAACAACGACTCCCATTTACAGCTGAACATGTGACAAGAAAACTGCTCATTATTGTCAGGAGCAGTTACTGTCTAAAAAGGTCTGACCAAAACAACTCCTCCCACCTTTGTCCAGTGGTGAAGGGAGTGGTCCAGAGGAAAAGATAGTTCCCTCCAACAACAACTAGTAACTGATGAAGTTCCTCAGTTGAGGAATTAAACATCTTTCAAATCTCCAAGAAGTCCAGTTGCTTACAACTAAATCATTTTTTGGATACCTGATATTCTGTTAAGAAATTCTATTAAGCTTATGGCAAAAAACAAATCCTGCCCTCAATGGTTTGTGAAGAGTGGAACAGTTATATGTGATAGACCAATTCAGTTGATAAGTGATGACAACAGTTCATTAACATGGCTGCCTCCAAGGTTTTACTCAACACTCCTGATAATGAGGAATTCTCTTTGCATTCGTCTACAGTGGACCAAACTAATTCTAGACACTGCTCTCTCTCTCTCTCTCTCTCTCTGTGAATTGTCACACCTCTATCTCTCTCTCTTTCTCTCTCTCTCTCTATATATATATATATATATATATGCTTAAATAAGTTGAAAAAAAAACAAAAAAAAAAACAAAGAATGACAAACCAATGCAGCTTGCACTTATATATCGAGAGAAATATGTACAAAGACAAAACTGATATGTGTCTACATCTTCAACATGGGAATCATAGTTTGCTCAGATAACTTGATGCACCATTTTTTTTTTTTACGCTGCCTTAAAACCTTCAATTCTGATCCTGCAACCGATGACTGTAACAGAACTAATTAAGTACTTTTTTTATTATTATTATTCAAAGAACCATTTTATTTTTATTTATTATCTCTTCGGGTAATATTTTGGGTATTGTTGAAACACTGGACACTTAATTTCCCTAATGTTTTTACATTAAATATCAGCAAGACAATCTATATAACAGCTCTCCTACAAGATAAATATTTGCATCACCGATCACCTCACACTCTTTCTGCGCTTTGGTCTGTATTCTCTGCCGTGTTCCAGATTATCTCTCATTCAGATTACACGGTCGCCTCAGGCCCTTGCTTAAGACAATCTTATT
The DNA here is from genome assembly GCA_016785265.1 of Paraplagusia blochii. NCBI lineage: Eukaryota > Metazoa > Chordata > Actinopteri > Pleuronectiformes > Cynoglossidae > Paraplagusia > Paraplagusia blochii. The sequence goes on along the minus strand of JAFBJS010010119.1, from coordinate 8,594 downwards.
TAAGCCACTGTCTCGCCTCATCGGGCCAAATCACAAATGCCGTACATGTCTATCAGTGCGGTTCCTGTTAAACCTCATAGGTCAAGTATGAGTCTGCCCTTGTCATTTCAGACATTAACAGAATCACTCACACTGTAATCACTGACTACACCTGTAACAACCATGTCAGCGCTCTGAGAAAGTTTAGGAAGCAGAAAGAAAGGCAACAGCTCCCGATTAGCCACCTGTTACAAATAGAGGATTAACTTCTTCTTTAGTCTCTCACAGGCACGGCAGGGGCTTAAAATGTTTCTTGTTCACTGGAAAATATATGCTGTCAGTGAACAATGCCACCAAGATGCTGCCCTGTTTTACATCCTCACAATGCTTCCATGGAGTGCCGGCCAAGGGGGTCACATGAGCAGTGGTCACAGTTGTATAAACGATTAGATTCTTGTGTAAATCTCATTGGAATTAATGATTTGCTTGTTTCGTTGCAATATCTCGCCTCTACAGAAATCAGTCGCTATTGTCAGCCTATAATTTTACCCATTTGTTTGTCAGGGGTAATGTGGTAGCTGTTTTAGCATCAATGATGTAGATTTGTGGACTGACTAAGTGGAGTTCATTGGAAAAAAGTACAGCATCAAGTCAAGCAACTGGTCTGCCAGGAAGAAACATAGGCCATTGTCAATGCCAATTAGTCACATATAAACATCTTCTTTAAGCAACTATGGTTATTTATGGACTCTGAGCACAACTCATGCAAATATTCAGGTAATGGCCAGGATACAACATACCATCAAAATCCAAAATTTAAAAACTTTGAGGGCAACTGGACATAGTACTGGACATAACTACCAAACACAACAAGGAGGACGACGAAAAAAAAAAACGAAATAATGTTATTTCCTATGTTGCCAGGACCTCTGAAATACTCAGAAGAATCTTCAATGATCACAAAAGTCAGGTCTACTTCGAGGCCACCAACGCTCTTATACAAAAAATTAGTTCACCCAAACGACAAAATACGCGATCACAGACAAAGCATTGTTGTATATGCAGTACACTGCAAAGAGGAATGTCCTGACCTCTATACTGGTGAAACTAAACCACTGTACAAACGTATGCAACAACACAGAAGACCCAATTGGCAGTTTATTTACACTTGGAAGAGAAGGGACACAGTTTTGTGGATAAGGATGTCCATATCCTGGCCAGAGAAGACAGATGGTATGAGAGAGGAGTCAAGGAAGGCATCTATGTCAACCTGGAAAAACCTTCTTTCAACAGAGGGGGAGGCTAAGACTGATTCTGTTCTGAGTTCTCTTCCCAGAAAATAGACCAGGGCTTCGTCACAAAGAAGAAAACAATTGATACCAATACAACCTCCCACACCTCCATTCACACCTTTACTCAATATACAGCTCATCTAGAATAGGGTGTGATATATCACCCGTCCTTTCACAGGTATGGAGCCGCTTTGAAGTTAAATACCAGGACTCCCCTGTAGTCTGTTAGAACTGAAGAAGCCTCTTGGATGAGAGGTCAAACGTTCAGTTGCCCTCGAAGTAACTAATTTTGGATTAAATTACCTGGATGACTGACAATCTACACATACATACCAGAGAAATGACAGAGACACAGACATTTTTGCTTCAAAGACAGTAACCACTGTCATAGTTCAGAGGGTTCTCGACTTTTACCCTGCACAAAATGGCCATGGTGCGGTCCAGAGAGTGGACCTGGATCTACCTTCACTGCGGTGCTCTGAGCAAAGTGTTGTAGTAGTTTTTTTTTCGACGAACACATGGTAGGACTCAAGTGCAGGACTGGGAGACTCGTCTTTTGTGTTCCGGGTTTATTTGAACAATAACAAAACAAAACCTGACAAACTAAACAAACATGCACTTCAACATGTACATGTATTCTTAACTTTTAACTCTCAACTCTTAACATCAAACATCTTCAAATAAACTCCTAACAAGACAGATCCAAACATTTCCAAATAATACCCGACCATACAAACAAGTCACGACAACAGCTCCAAACACGACAATGATACAACCCCACATATAGCAGTGCCAGTGGACGTATGGTAAGGTGCAGTGTGATTTGGGTGGCTGTTGTGGAAACTGCTGCCCCTGTGACATGGCAATGGAAAATTGGATGACCAAAATATTTCCAAATGTGTTTTTGTTGGGATCATGGCAAGCATCTTGACATGTTCATGGACAGAAGAGAGCATCTGAAAAATAAAACGTTCAAAATCAGATATTGAATTAAAGGGTTCTCTCTGTTCAGCCTGGTACCAATGGATTGCTGCCAATCCATGGTCCCAGGGCCACCACTTATCTATGAAATTCAGGAGAGACAGACAGACTTCTACTATAATGAAGGGCTCTACTTTGAAAGTAGCTCATATCAGAATTTAGTGTTTGGTACTGAAGGTAATCGCAATTCGTAGAAAGGTATATCCAGAACAGTCATGGTCTTCCAAAAGAAACTTCAGACAAAAGTGGGGACCTACTTACATCATAAGCAGCATAGTTCTGGAGTAGTTTCATCATTGCAGGAGCCAGTGATGGCGCTCTCCGCTGTCCTTATTCCCTTCATGGTCCCTTAGCCTTTCACTCATTTTAACAACTGTGTGTTTTCAAGTCCCCATGTTATATTCTGTAAAGAGATTTTTACTTAATAGCGATCTCTCCTGTCACTAAGTCATTTTCTTACACAGAGCTCTAAGCCTTTTTCTAAGAAAAAAAAAAAGAAAAAGAAAGAAAAGTCTTTTGTCACACTGATCTGCTGATGTCACCTCTTAGTGCTCTGGGACAGGATGACTCGCACTGACAGCCCATTGTTAGTCCGGCAGCAGTGAAGGATGTCACTTCTTCTTGTCAGCAGCTCTTTCTCCAAATCACCTGCTATTACAGCAGAGCTGGCTGAAGAGACCATCTGTGAAATTGAGGTGGTAGTTTGTGACGGCTCACCGGTTTATTTTCCAAGGTCGTTAGAGGCGGATTGACCAGTTATAATTCAAAACACTGTTTGTCCAATCAGACGCATTTCTCTGGTCTAGTAGTTGTCAGTGTTTGGCATCTATTTCTTATGTCATTGTGTGAGGTCAGAAAGTGACAGAGAAGGTTACAGTTGTTTAAGAATGTACTGGAATTTTATTTTATTTTACATTTATATATAACAGTTATAACAGTTATTTATTTATTCATCTTCATCTGTTTGCCGGGTCACTGGGACAGCTGGCACCACCCAAATCACACTGCACAATACTGTCAGCCTTCCTGTGTGTGGTGACCCCACTGGAAGTTACATAGGTAAAGGCGGGGCTATAATCAGAGAACCAATGGTGCCAACCTCACAGCTGGTTAGAATCTTGAACCTTGCATACCCAAGTCCACTTCCACTAGGCCGACCATCAATATAACAATTAAATTATAAAACCACATTTTAAAAAAAGAAACATTTTCTTATAATACAAGTCAAAATAACAGTAAAATATAATAGTATATTCAAAGGTTGAAAAATTCCACAAATGGTCTTTACCTAATCTAAAGTAAAAAAAATCTAATTTGTTAATATTAGCAAAACATATCTTTAAACTTAATGACAACTAAATCGAGTACAGCTACAATTCAGCTATTTATTAATTATTCATGAGTATACTTTTCAGACAAAGGGGCCAAACAGTGTTCTATTAACTTTCATTATTTTTTTAACTCCATTATGCATTATCATTATGTAGACAAGATTGAATTCCTGCCAATAAAGTTTGAAATGGTTTCCCTGACATACTATAATAATAATAATAAAACAACCATCTCAATATGACGTTGACTTTAAATTTTCAATTTAAACAAGTGAGATACTGCGCCTGTGTACCTTACCTTTTTCATCCCCCTACAGCTTGGCTTATTGTCTCTTCTTTATATTACATTTCGGGAATCTCAGGCGCTAGTATTATATCTCCTCACTTCCTCTACATTTCAATCCGAGCCAAAAACAAACAGTAGTCTGATGGAGTAGCTCCTAGCTGTCACGGCTGCAGGTTTGTGACTGGCACATTCCCAAATGAGTCAAATCCCTTAGAGATTCCCCCCGCCTCATTTTAACACTGCAATTCAGCAGGACCCCATGTGACCCTAATTAGCATAGCACTGCAGGGCAAACCAGATCCAAGCAGGTAATTGGCCAGCTTCACTTCAAAGTCCTCTGCAACAGGCCAAAAATTTAGGCCATGCATGTAAATTAAGACAATTTCCTTGGGATTTTGGGTTTTCATTACCATAGTGTGCCCGTAGGTTTTATTCTAATCCAGCATGCCAGTGTTTTTGTTTTCATTGGAGTTGGAGTTGCAGAGGAAATGGGGGGCTAATTGAGTTGTGTGTGTGGTCCCTGTAGAGTCCCTACAGAGGAAATACCACTAACAACAGTAGTCACGTGACCTCACTACCTCTGATGTGTTGATAACGGGATGAAAATACATCCTGGCATTAGAAAAAAAATGTGTTTTTTTTTTGCTCCTATTGCAGTATCCCAAAATTGATGTGTCAATATGATTTATTTATTTCCCTATTACAGTGACAAAATACTGTTTGGTGAAGTGTGATTTGGTTGACGGTCGTGGAGACCCTCTCCAAGTGGATGGATATTTAATAAAATATTAATTTGGAAAAAAAAATCACCATCATAAAGGGTTGCTTCATTTTTTTTTCACTTCAAAAAATAAGCCAGATTCAAGGTTTGCAAGGGTTGTTTGACATATCTGGTTTATAGGTAGTTCTGAGATTATTGCACTACCCGTGTAAGTGTTTAGCTAACTCACTTAGAAAAGCCAAATCGGAAGGGTTTGAGTCGCAGCGTCAAGCCAATGGCGAAATGGCAAGGACGTTTATGTTCAAATAGAGTTGTCCTGTAAAGCATTTAGTAGAAGACGGAAATCAGGGGAAACTGCAGGAGTCAGGAAGATTAGGCAAGTTGGCAGCAGTGAAGGGACAGTAGCAAATGCAGCAGCTTACGTTAAGTTGGACTGTACGGCGGTGTTAGGATTTACACCTGTTAGCTAAAAAGATAGGTGGAACTGGGGCGCATGTTTAGTAGATCAGGTCAGTTAAGGATAGAAGGAAATACGCCTGTTAAGCCAGGCATACAATGAACAAGGTTTTCAGATCAAGTATATTGCATGGGTTGGAAGTTCACAGCTTGTAGCTAGAATGGCTTTGGATAATGGTGTAGACCACATGCATTGTTATATATGGTATGTTCCTTCTCAAATGAGGAGAAAGTAGTGGGATATGTGCAGATGCTCACTGTTTCTCCATGACATGATGAATATAATGCTCATCAAGAAAACCTAATTTTCCTTGCAAAGAAAACGTGACAATGACTTGTTTGGAGCAGAAATTTTGACCTTGTCAGTCTAGTCTGTCAGTTATGACCTTCCACGCTTCATATTATTTACCTGTTTTCTTCAGATATAAACATTCAGGCCTGTATAGTGTGGCAGGTTGACGTTAAAATCCTTTTTACAGGTATTCGAGGTAGTCAGGAGACAATCATGGGGCGATAATAGCCTCTAGAAAACCCGAGTACACTATTCAACAATTCACAAAGAAGCATCACGATCCCAAAAATAGTCTCAACTGAAAAATCATGCCAAAATCCTCTCATAAAGGCACATTGTATACATGGCTGTAGTGATAATAATTCATTCGATTAGGATGGTTTGGACATGTTTAGAGGGACAGTGGTTATATTACTAGGAGAATGCAAGAGATGGAGCTTACAAGGTATGAGACAAAGAGGACAATAATGGATGCAGTGAGGGAGGACATGGAGGTAGTGGGAGTTAGAGTAGAAGATGGAGAGGGCAGGGTGAGATGGAAATTGTTGACTCGCTGTGGCAACTCCTGAAAAGAAGGACATAACGAAAGGAGAAAAAGTGATGTAATAATGTATAGAGCAGGGGTTCTCAACTGATGGGTTCGGAATGGGAGGGGACAGCTGGTCCAAAACCAGCTAAATAATGTGAATCTGCTTTTGGGCATGTGTTTTGTTTTAGAATATCTCTTATTTAGATGTTTATTATTATTATTATTATTATTGTTATTTAATTAGCTTGGTTTGAATTATGTGGGAGAGGGTCTTGACTTAATAACCACGGGAAATGTGGGTCCCAGAGTTGAGAACCAGCGGTACAGAGCAAATTGCACAAGAAAGCTGATAATAAAGAAATTTCAGCTTAAACATCAGACAACCTGGAATTGGTGGTACCGTGTGAAATAAATCTTCTCCAACAAGCATTTCCAAATTATCATTTCAGTTTTTTTGTGGAATGAATGAGGTCCAGCAGTCTGTTGTTGCCGTCCTGCATTACAATGCTCTGCACCAACAACACATCAAATTCACCCAAACAGGTCAGGGTTTTAGCTGGAAAATATTGGCCAACACGGTTAACTGCCAAACTGATGTATTTCAAAGTCATTTGCTGTTTGTATTTTTATTTATATTATTTTGAATCCCCAATTTATTTAAGAAAAATCTTTGCCAAATAGATGCCAAGGCTCCGTCCAAATGTTAAGCCGTCCTCCTGAAATGGAGCTATTACTGAAATTGGAGACGTGTCCGGTTTAGAGATTGCATTTCATATGTACTAAAGTGCTCTAAGGAGATTGACCCCATACTGTCATCATTTAGAACAGGCTCAACTGCTATGTTAGGTTTTATGACATTGGGTGACTTTAAAAGTTAACTGAGCGTGAATCAGCAGGTCAACGAATTATGTTACGTAATCACTGCTCAAGAAAATAATTCCTTGTTACTGTCTGTTTTTTGTTTGTTTGTTTGTTTGTTTATTTATGCCATGACAGAGATAGTGAGATAGTGCAATCATGATCATTTGCTGTCACTACATGCTTTATTTAAGCGTTGTTTAGCCTCAGTGACCCAAACTGGCCACAGGTGGCAGCCTTAAACAGCAACGCATGGTGTTTGTTCCAGGTTACAATTCTTTCATTCCACAAAAAAGTCTGTGAGACTACTGGTGTGGGACAGCAGAAAGGATCTTCACATCCCACATCCCAAAAGTTTTTTTTTTAATGGTCATAAGTTAACAGTCCAAAATCTGTTTTTACTCATGGCCATGTTTTCAAAGATAGTTAGCATCAACACACCTCAGACTAGATGATGGCAAATATGACCAACATAGTTGTCACTAACACATGTATAAGAGAACTGAAAACCTTGACTTTGAACTACTTTTTCTGCCCCATATTAGCTCTGAGCTAAAAGAAAATGTGAATCATGAAAAGCTCAAGGAGCTGAATGAATCAAGGACAATTGTATTCATGTTTTTTTTTTTGCCTTCATTTTTTTTTACCTTCTATCTGATGCTTCATCTTAAAACACTATGTTCAATTATTTCTACTTCTAAAACCCCCTTTAGAAACATGTTAAATGTTTTCAGCAAAGTGAAAACTTTATATAACTTGAGTGGGTATTATGAGGGCAAAACAAAAAAAAGAATACCATGAATGTATATCCTGTATTAGGGAGTGTTATTGCAATTGAGAAAAAATTACATTGAAAAAAAGAAAAAAAAAAAGTCCCACGGATATGAGAATAAAGATGAAAATTAAAACCTTAATTCCGGAAAAAATAACAAGAATGGCTCCTTTCCTAATGCTGATGGTAAAGTGATGCTGATGAGCCTGATAATATAATATAATGATAAAAATTATTGAGCACTTGTCTTACTGATTTCGGAATCCTAATTCCAAATAGATATTTTTTGTTTGGTCCCGAACAAACATACATATATATATATATATACTTATTACAGTAATAGCAATTTTGAATCATAACCTTCCAAGAGACTGGGTGTTAACCCCTTGGATATATATATATATATATATATATATATATATGGATGTGTGTGCATGTGTGCATCCATATATGATTGTTTCTCACTTAGCTACTTGTCTTGCGAACATGATTATAAATAGTTTATACTGTGAATCTAGGCTGAGTTTAGCGCGTCATCAAACCACACTGAGCGTGCTGATGAAAAACAAACACTTTTATCGTCAGGGTGTGGCAGTCATATCAAATGCTCGACTCTCAGCAGAGGGAGCGAGGGAAGGACATCAGTGAAAGCGAAGATAGCCCCCTGAAGGAAGCTGTGACATTCAGGCGGAAAGAGCCCCCACTGACCTACTGAAATAATACTAATAAAGCCAAGGAGGTGAAAAAGGTGCAGTTGTAAAGGTTCTCCTTTCTGATCATTCTTTATTTATATACAGTATATTATTTCAGTGAGGTTCCTTGTTAAACTGATGTCCAGCTCATAACAATGCTTGTTGAAACACTAATTGCAAATGAAAGGGTGTTAACCATATTTTTCTTTAAATCTTTTTTTAATTGAATTGAGTTAGCCCAAGCTTTGAGCTAAAATACATGGTCTTTTTTTTTTCACTTGTACAATTAAGAGGCTTATTGATAAAGATTTCTTTGCTGCTATCTCTGTGTTCAAATTTGACCCCTCTTGATATTAAATGTATATAAAATGTTCTATTCTCATTGCCGGACGTCGATTGCACTCC
>JAFBJS010010116.1:12012-56691 GCA_016785265.1 Paraplagusia blochii | reverse complement strand
ACAAAGAGATTGAACCAGAGGGTTTTCATCAAACATGAGCTTCCTGTTGGACCACGGCATCTCCACTAGAACAGTGGACTACTGTAGATACTATTTTTTTGGTGTCAAAAAGAGACTTCCCGCTTGTCCCCTTTTCAGGGGTCGCCATAGCAAGTCAACAATTTCCATCTCCTGTCCTGTCCTCTGTATCTTCTACTTTAACTCCAACTACCTCCATGTCCTCCCTCACTGCATCCATCAATCTCCTCTTTGTCTCCTACCTGGTAGCTCCATCTCTAGGATCATTCTTCTACCATTGTATCCACTGTCCCTCCTCTGAACATGTCCAAACCATCTCAGTCTGTCTTCTGTAGCTTTTTCTCCAAACTGTCCTGTCTGTGTTGTCCCTCTAATCACCTCATTCCTGATCCTGAGTTCCCACCTTCAGTCCAACTTCTAACCTTCCTCCTTTCCCTTCTTGCCTTGATCGATCGCCCTCGTCTTCGTCCAACAGTAGTCCAATGTCCAGCAGAACCCTGTAGGTTACAGCTCTGTTGCCGGTGGTTGTTGACCCCAGGTCCAGACGGATTCGGTTTGTAAATCTTTTTGTTTTCCTGCATCTTTGATTTGGCCAAAGTTTACGGCGGATGCCCTTCCTGACGCAACACTGACCATTTTTCCTGGCTTGTGCGCTCCCTAGTGGCTGGTTTGACTGTCCAAACATAGTGTAGCACAGTATGAGGTTCCTGACTACAGTAGCTGCAACTGCTTCGTAATTTTAGCCAAAGTTGTCTGAAAACAGCTGGCAGTCTAAGGATTTTTTTTTTCTCCTACCAGATCATGTTGATCTTATCCAGCCCCCTGTTGGCCAGCGGTGGTAAAGGAGTTCAACAGTCTTTTTTTTTTGTACTGACCAACTCTCACCAGTTCTCAAACAGTCGTCAGAACTGTTCTTAGCTCCGGAAGGATCCGGAAGCAGACGCGGCGTCTGATATTTGTCACCACCGTCAAATTAAAACCCCATTTTACGAGCGTTTGAGTAGATGATGTTTAAAATGTGCAGTATAGTTTAATGATTTGCTGTTCAAATTATTATCGAATCCAAATATTTATTCCTCTGAATAAAACGTTATTGCTCCAAACTGCAGCGACGTGTCGATGCCAAGAACAAGTCCAGATTAGATGGTGATGATGACATTTTCAAGACTTCAGAACCCGATCGTTTGTTAAAACCTTGATTAATTAATTAAACGTACAAATTCAAAGATTTACTGACGTCAACTGTTGGGCCAAATCTGCTACAGTGAAAATCCGACACCAGTGACTCTAATTATATCAACCTGTGAAAACCAGCAGGGGGCGCTAGAAAAGAGAGGGTGTAGAATCAAGATAAACGTCGTCTCTATCATTTTTAGACATTTCAAAACTGTCATTGTGGTGAGTGGTCGTCTGTTCATCTTTGTTGACCAGATTAAGATCAATTCAGGTTTAATAATAATGGATTAGAGATTGGGAAATGTCATTGTTGAGCCCTGCAGATGCTTCACCGAATTATTGACTGAATCATTTCTGGTAGTGAGGGACGGAAGTCACACTGTCCTTAATTTCCCTCAGTGAAATCGCAACATCTGTCGGTCTGTCTTTCTGTCTCTCTACCTCTGTTTGTCTGTCTGTCTAAATCATGTGTGTATATATCTGTCTGTCTGTCAGTCTTTGCCTGTCTTTCTGTCTTTTCATCTGTCTGTTGTCCATCTGTCTCTCTGTCATTCTGTCTCTACACATGTCTATGGGTCTGTCTGTCCTTCTGTCTCTGTCTATTTGTCTCTGTCTGTCCATTCCTCGGTCTATACCTGTATACCTGTCTCTCTCTGTTTCTGTCTGTCTGTCTGCCTGTCCGTCCGTCTGTCTGTCAGCCTCTCTATCTGTCTGTCTCTCCATCTGTCTCTGTCTGCTTTATACCCGTATACCTGTCTGTCTGTCTGCCTGTCCATCTGTGTCTGGCTGCCTTGCTGTCTGTCAGTCCGTCAGTCTGTCTGTCTGTCTCTGGCTTTCTCTGTCTGTTTTTTCTTTCGGTCTGTCTGTCTCTGTACATCTGCATTTGTCTGTCTGTATACCTGTCTATCTGTCCGTCTCTATGTATACCTATCTCTCTTTCTGTCTGTCTGTCTGTCCGTCTGCCTCTGTCTTTCTGTCCCTCCACCTGTCTGTATATCCATCTGTCTATCTTTGATTCTCAACAATCATGACTGTGGATCCTCATCAAACAGATCGTCAAACTGGACTTAGCAAATATGTTTGTAGTGCCCCATGTGGTTGGTGCTGGTACTGATTGGTGCTCAGCTCAGCTCCCTCCTCCAGACCCACAGATGAAGTCACAGATGACGACGTTTGAACTCCTGAGACGAAGCTTTCAACAAACTCCAAGAAAAATCCAGTTGCTTCTGCAGCAGAGGAGCCAAACCTGTCGAAGGTTCAGCGAAGTGTCTCCTCTGCTCTTAGTGCTTAAGTGAATTCCATGCCAACGCAGACTCCTGACGGGTATAAAAGCTGGCAGGTCAGGAAAAAGATTGGAGTAAGTGATTAAATGATCCAATCACTGGTTAGCCAGCCCGCCGCCACAGGACGCCTAAAAAAATGTGATTAATTTGATTAAAGCCTGATCGCGTTGTCTGCTTTAATTAGGTGAAAAATCAATTCATCATCATCCGCAGCTCTGTCCTAGAGGACGGTGGCACCGTTTTTTTTTTTGTTTGTTTTGTTTTTTGTTTCTTTTTATCATGATTGGTGTCAGATGTATTTGTTGTTCTGGAGTCGTGGGTTCACCGTGTCTTAATTACACCAGGTTTTTATGTCACGGTGGCTTTTTCTTTCACGCTCCTTTAAAATAAAAATAAAAGACTCGGTGACGGAGGCTCTTTAGAAACCAGCAGCTCTCTGTTGCAATTGATTCCTGGCTGATGGAGCAGTAGAGTGGAACGGCGGTCTTCACGAATTCGCAAAAGACTCCGGGGAGACTTTAAGGAAAAGAAAAAAAAAACATATGTTCCACTGTTTTAAGGTAGGAATATTGGGACTTTTAATAAAGGGGGCAATAAAACCTCTAATGCTCTGGAGGTAAAACATTTTCCAGTGGTCGGTTCTCCACATGATAAAGGCCAACGTCGGACCCTGGTGTAGACACGGACGGAGTCGGCGATTCTGCTGACGTTGCATATTTATGAAGGTTCCGTGTTTTATCTACACATGTTTTTACAGTCGTGACTGAGGTTGGGATAAATTGCAGAAGAAGTCGTAGGTGAGGAGGAACATGAATCATGTTGGGACTGGTTCTTCGGGGATTTACCCATGGACCAGACCCTCTTTAGTGACTTTGTTACACAAGTCTTCAGTTGGACTTTCTAAACTGCAGAATGTCCTCTTACTTTTCCAAGAGATGTTCTGTAAAAACGGTGACAAATACCCTATTTTTGGACTAGAAGGCGCATGGGATCATAAGGCGCATCAAGCGACACAAAATATAGGACCATTCTCAGACATTCTCAAGAGTAACCAGGGGGGACAGTCAAGCCAGGCAGTTGCTTGGAGTGCCAGCCACTAGGGGGCCCCAGCTGCATCCAGTTGGCCCTGGCCATATCTCGCTTGAAGTCGCAAGTGATCCTAGCATCAACCGTGATTATAACGGATAAGATACAAACCAATACGTTCACTTTTTTACTTCCCATGCCTTTTACACATCTGTCCCACACGCCCCCTGTTGGTCAGTGTTGGTAAGACAAGGTCAATTACGACATCTGCCATGGTCTCCCACCGCTGACTGACTGTGCCGTGTCCTCATCGGTCCAGAGCTGTGATAGTCTCACACCTTCACATCAGTGTCTCAAACCTGCAGATCTTTGAGTTTGATTGCAGAGCATTGTACACTATATGCCACCCCCCCTTCAAGATTGGCTGTCAGTAGGTGGCGCTACAGAGTGCATTGGGTCATCAGGATTAGAAGGTTCAACTTGGTAATTTTTTAGATCTGCTTCAAACTGTTTATTTCTCTGGTTTTTGAACTTTTTCCTACTGTAAATCTGCGACCAGATTTAAAGTCACTGGTTCATCTTGACCTTTCTCTAAGAAAACACATCGAGGCAGGTGTACGTTTTTAGATTTTTTTTGTAAAGTGTTGAATTCTTGAAGTATGAAAAGTACGTAAGTAAGAGTTTAAGTCCAGTCTCTGTGGCGTTTCATGTCCCTCCAGCCTGACACTGTTTTCCACTTCAGTAACATTGACATATTTCTGTCCCTGCCTAATTGTATCTAACATTGACGAGGACAAACTCCTTGCATCCATCAGCCGTCCTTCAACCGTCTGCTGTCAGGAGGCTGTTTACAGTCCTTTATGAGAAGAACAACGCAGCTTTTGTTCGCACGTATTGACGGTCTTTTGTCTGAAACTCTCCGAAGCCTTTGTCTTTTGTCTTGGTCCCGTGTAAAGACGTCTGTCGACCTTCAAAGTGAACAGTTTAGTGCAGTGTTTGAAGGATAACACGGCAGTTTACAAAACCATTTCCTTGAAGTTGGTGAGGAGAGAAAAAAAAAAAAAAAAGACTTGAGTCTTATTCGGCTGTTAACAGCTGCTGACACGCCCTGAGTGATCAAACACCCATCGTGGCGCCAAGATTACGGAATCCTTTTGATCCCCGACTCTTTTAAAGTTATTTTTTAATGCCTGGTTTGGAAACATGGTGGCATTTGTTAACTGACTGCTAAGAGCATTATAGATTTGTGGAGAAAAAGGATCTCGCACAAGCGTAGGCAAACTCTTTGACTCCTGGGCCACAGCGGGTTGTAAAATCTGTTGGGGGGTAAAAATGCCTTTAGCCCTTTCTCCTCCGTCTACTGGAGAAATACAGGAATTACAGGGGAAAGTCAGTGTAATGATAATAGATATTAATAAGTAATTGGACAATATCTTTGGTGTCCAGGATCAAAAAGCCAAATGGGCCACATCTGGTCCCCGGGCCCTAGTTTGGACGTAACTGGTCCAAACCTTTGCTGGCCACCTAAATGTTGGTTATTGTGTCTAGAACATCTGAAATTGTCAAACTTTCAGACAGTAAAAGCCTTAGATGTTGTTTAGATGTTGAAGATTGTCAACAGACATTTGGGATGTTTATTATTATTTTTATTTTTTAGAACACTTTTTAACTCTCTACTGTAGTGGCCACCAGGGAGCAGTGTGGGGGGACCATGCCCAGGGCACCTCAGCTGTAACTTGGCCGAAGGGGGATTCGAACCGGGTGCCTTCTGGACCCAAATCCACTTTCCTTAACCACTAGGCCACCAACTGTCCCAAAGTTAACAGTGGACAGCTTTGAGCGTCCGGGGAGCACTGTGTGGGGACGGAGCCATGCTCAGTGGACCTCAGTGATAACCTGGCAACTGGTGGATTCGAACCTGGAGCCTTCCAGACCTCAGTCCGGTTCCTTAGCCACTAGGCCACCATGGCCCCCCAGAGGGTTTCGGAGCGTGTGCTTGCAGTGGCAGCTTGACAATAAATGAACAATGCATATTATGGCAACCGTCACAACTATTGTGTTTTCACATTGATTCTGATTGATTGAAACCCATGTGTCAAACCTGAGCCCCGCGGGCCAAATGTGGCCTGCCGGCTCATTTCCTGGACCCGTGCCGAGCTTATAAACAATGTTCACCATTGACTTCAGTAGCCAGTGAAGTAGAGTGTGAGAATGTGAAGAATGAAGATGATGAATGTTGAAGGTTAGATCTGCAGGAAACTCCAACGTTGACAAGAACAGTATAAACTGTTGCTTGAAGTTGGTTTGATGTGGATAGAGTTTACAGCCGGCCGTGAAGTCAAAACTGGGCTCCAGTGTGTAAACAGATTCTTGAACGAAAATGTATTTTGATTTTGCTCTAAGTATTTATTCATGAAACAGAGTGAAATGTTTTTGGGGTTTTTTTTGGTTCTTCTAATGAACCCAGTTTGCAGGAAGTTCACATGAAGTTTCCAACCTAAGCACATTCAACACCTGTCTTGTTTACCGTGTTCGCAGTAGATCTCGCTCCTTTTCGCTCGCCGTCTGTGGGGTTCTATTTATTTATTTTTTTTCTTTATTTGTTCGGGGCTGAATCAGATGAAAGAGCTCCCCCTGTCTCGGCGCTGCTCGTCACACAGCAGGTGCCCCATATTTGCTGCACCGCGCTCATGTTTTCGACTTTACTGAGATCTCCCGTTGCTGCGTGTGAAGCTTGTTTGGCATCGAAATGAATATGAAGGAGTAAAAAAAAAAAATAAAGATCTTGTTCTGACCTGATCCGTGTCAGACTTTATCTCCAGACTAAGATCTACCTGTAGTATCAGGACGTACCTGCAGCAGATGCCTCTTCTTCGGGGTGCAGATCGTCATCACCCAGAGGCGCCTTTCAACGCTCCTGACTCGTACCGGCACCGGGGAGTGGCTGCTGCAGGTCAACCCGCGGGAGACTCAGCAGGAAGTGAGTCCTGGAGACATCGGGAATTAGTCTGCACTTATCTCCCTTTCACACTGTTTTCAGTCTCTTATCGCTGATGAAAAACAACTGCATCATTCTTCACTCTCAGTAAAGACGCCTGCAGGCTGGAAGAATCCGGGATCGGCCTGCACTTAAGGAAGGAGGGATTCAGAGTATGTATATAGATTACCTCTTGCAGTGAAATGCAGTTTCCCGGAATATCCAAGGATAGTTATTTGGAGGACAGTTAGACATAGACGTAGTTTTATTTTTGTATGCCTTTCACCGCTTCATCCCAGAGTCTTCTTCAGTTGTGACTGTCTACTATGGAGTCCTAGTATTGAACCTCAAAGAGGTTGCAGACCTGTAGAAAATGTTGAAGAGAGCACAAACCAATGAGGGATTCCTGGAGAACTGGATGTGCAGTCACTGAGCTGGTGTTGGTTTCACCTGAGTGACATTTTGTTTTGCTTGTTTGTTGGACTGAGTTGTTTTCTTCTTTGTGATGAGACTGTGGTCTGATGCCTGGAATAGGCGAGAAGTTTCTTGGAAGAGAGCTCAGAAGAACACTTTAGGTGGATGAAAGGTTGTGTCTCAGTCCTACTACCCTGTTGGGAGATGGTTTCTCCAGATTGACGTAGATGGATCCTCCCCCTCTGACTTCTCTGGACAGGATACAGACATCCTCATCCATACAGCTGTGCTCCACCACTGATGTTGTACAGTGTGTTTGTTTTCTCCATGGTAACGATCAAGGCAGTCCTCTTTGCTCTGTACTGTGGAGACAACACTGCTTCATTTGTGTTAAGGTGTTTTGTCCTTTGGATGGACCACTTTCTGTCTTAGTGTTGGTGGTTGCAAAAGAGACAAGGATTGGTGATGGTTGAAGATTCTTCTCAGTTTTTCAGTGGTCCCGGCAACTTAGAGAATGACATTGTTATTCTTTTTGTTTCCCTTGTTTGGGAATTTCCTGGAAAAAGTTTAGTGGTGTTCTTCTTCTTCTATATATGTATATACATACACACACACACACACACACACACACACACACACACACACACACACACACACACACACACACATATATGTATATGTATATATGTGTATATGTATATGTATATATATGTGTATATGTATATGTATATATATGTGTATATGTATATGTATATGTATATATGTGTATATGTATATGTGTATATATATCTGTATATATGTATGTGTATATATGTATATATGTATATATGTATATGTATATATGTATATATATGTGTATATATATGTGTATATATGTATGTATATATGTATATATACGTATATATATACATATATACATGTATACGTGTATATACGTATATGTGTATATATACACATATATAAATATATGTATATATATGTGTGTGTATGTATATATGTATATGTGTGTATATGTATATACATATATAAAAGAAGAAGAAGATTTATACGTGTTTATATATGTATATACATAATATTTATAAATATCTTGATTTATTTTGACTTATTTTTTTTATTGTTGCTGCATACAAATGAATGCAAACAAACAAACAAAAAAAAAATTTCAAGGAAAAAACTTTGTCCAAGAAAACACTTTTCATCCAAGATCTAATCAAAGACTGACGTTCCTCTGCTTCCGTGTGATTGTGTGAGCAGTATATAAATGTCTAATCCCTCATTTGTGGTATTGCCGGATTATCAACGTAGTTTGGATTTCCTCTGCTTAACGGCTGTAATATCCATGTCAGAGATCAGTCTTTGTGTGACGTTGGAGTCTGGAGTCTCCTCCACTAATCAATGATGGTTTCTCCCTGTAGACGAATGTCCAGCAAACGTTTTACGTGGGGAAACTAAGAAACGTTGACATGAAGTACAGACCAAAGTGATGGTTCTTTACTACAGTCATAGTTTTATATTAGTTTCCTCTCAAAGACACAACAGAATCTAAAAATGGACGGTTTTATAATTTGTGTCACCTTCTCGTTAAGTCACCTTTCAACAGCAGGCTGCGCTAATTAGAAGGGAAGATTTCCTCAGTGACATTACTTATTATTACTGCTCCGCCCTGTAATCCTTCAAATCCAACACAACACTGCAAACATCTGCCTGATGATGGGATGTACTAGTCTATATAATATGTCCTTTTTTCCCAGGACAGCACCGGCATCATTGTATTTACTATATACTGTCATGTATCAAGGATTTAGACCAGTCTGGGATCAGGATCAGACTGATGGAGCATTTGTTAGAAATGAGATAAAAAACATAAATACCACAAATATTCTTCTTGTCTTTTGTACGACATCCAATAAGGAAATGATGGCCTTGCAGGAAAAGGCAGATACATACATAATGACAACATATATTTCTAATATATCATTTGTACATTTTAATCAGGGCTTTGGATTAGAGTTTGCTGCCAACAGAATAAATATTTTTATGTTTATGGTTTTGGGTTCCACCATTAAATAGATGTTTCAGAACCGGTTAAGACTGGTATGTATGTATTTATGTGTGTGTGTGTGTGTGTGTGTGTGTGTGTATATATATATGTGTGTGTATGTATGTATATATGTATATATATGTATATATATATGTGTGTATATATGTATATATGTATATACATATATATGTACATACATATATATGTATATATGTATATATATATATTTGTGTATATGTATATATGTGTATGTATGTATATATATGTGTGTTTATATACGTGTATGAATGTATATATGTGTGTGTGTATATGTTTGTAAAGGTATATATATACCGTATGTATATGTGTATATGTATGTGTGTGCATATATATATATATATATTTATATATGTGTGTATATGTATGTGTGTGCATATATATATATATTTATATATGTGTGTATGTATGTGTAATAAGAGTTTTTAAATCGGCGTTGCATTTAGACATGAAATGACAAATATAAGGAATTAGTTTGTTTGCTCTTCACCAAAGACACACTGTAGTCTAACTAAACAGGCCGTTGATAATGCATTTCTACCCTTTTACAGTATTTAATGTTGACCAGTCCATCATTAACATGGACAAATATATTGATCCAACATGATCCATATTGACAGACTCCAATATTGACCTCTAATTGTTGCCTTTCAGACGTGACTGTAGTTGGTAGTCAGATGGTCCACCCACTCTCCCCACTCAGTCAGTGAACATCACACGAAGTCAACCTCATCAGGTCATTGTAGACTACCATAGAGTAGACCAGGGGCCTCAAACTCACGGCCCGTGGGCCATCTTTCGGCATGTGGAACGATCTTTTGCGGCCCCCACCTTGATGTGAAAGTTGAATTAATAGTAATATTTTACAGATTTGTTCTCCACAATTTTATACTATAGCGATCCTATAGTAATGATAGTGTGGGTGGTGGCCCCTCAACTTATTTGAGGTTGAGACCCCTGGACAAGACTAAGAGACCAATGTCTTTGACTGTAAGCTACACAAAATGGTTTTGTTTCTGTTTCAATCAAATTCAGATGTTTTCACTCTTCAAACCAGTTCAAAGCCCTGGTTCTGATATAATTTGTCTTCTCTTTTACCACACCTGCCTCAATAATACACTACAACTGTCTTTTTCTTAATTTGATCTGGAGTTTAGCGGCGATAGTTTGCTCTTGCCTGTTATAGGCAACGTTGAGTCAGAGTTGTTCTTCCAAGGATGTACCACATAACTGTGTCTGTCAGGTGGGTTTATTACTGAGGCCTCTTTTGGTTTGTCTTCTTGGCTTCGCAATCGTCCAAATCTGTCCAATCTTTTGCACTCTGATCCAGCCCTCTCTCCCCCCCCGTCGATAATACCCTGCCTCTGCTCCGGCAGCCTTGTTTGCATGGCTCTCGCCCCTGATTTGATGTTGTTTTCATCCGCCCTGGCACGATGTAGATAAACTTGCGCGTGGATGCAGCAAACGGCACAGAGATGGAAAATCTTTCTGCCTTATTAAATCCAGGGAACACAGAGAGGATGAGGGCGGAGGAGGGAGTCGGTCACGTCCGTGTCTGTCGTCCCGTGGCTGCGATGCACCTTGTTGTCATTCATCCCCTGTGTTGGCTATAGGCTCTGTGTGTGTGTGTGCGATTGCATAGACTGGATCTTTGTGTTTAACAGGAAGTGTCTGGCTCGATAAGTGTTTGTCTCGCTGCAGCAAATGGACTCCTGCCGAGACTGCACTAAGCGCAGCTGTCTGGGCCTTTTGACGAGGATTCAATTAACTCTGAGGTTTTTATTTTGGGTTCTGCAGTGAGTAATACAGCGGCAACCGCAGATCAGAGCCCTCACCCCCGCGCCTCCCTCTCCCTCTCCCACTCTCGCCCCCTCACCGTCTAAACTCCGAGGCCTGTTGAGCCGCAGGAGGCTGTTGGAGGAGCGTCTCACAGCTTGTCAGTTCAGGAAAATTGAATTATGGGCCCATTTCTTTGTGGTTATTGTTCTCAGTGCGTTCATTTTTATTCTCCGTCCCGTTCCACCGACGGGTTGGAAGAGTAATAAATCTCCCCTCCTCACAACAGACACTCTCCTTGTCTACAAATATGAGGCAGGATGTGACACGCAGGAAGTTGGTATTGAAATGCATCGATTTTGTTGGAGAAAATATACATATTTCCTTGCAGTAGCTTCAGTCACTGCTGCTTGTTCTGTATCTTTGGAATCTTTGGAGTGAAATAGTGAAAAAAAAACACTGTGTATTATTCCAAATTTTCATGACTAATTAAAATGTTTCACTTGAGTTCCTTCTTTTTTTATTATTTTTCTTTTGTTTACATGCAGCAAAAAAAAAGGACAGAACTAATGAGAAAAATAAACTTCTGAGAAAAAGTAAAAATATATTTTTCATTATTCATGATTTTTCTTTTTAAAGGTTGCATAAAAAAAAAAAAAAAAAAAAATCTAGAATTTTAATTATCACCCAGTGCCTCACATGTTCGGTTTGTCGTACAGACTGTAAATCACATGATCAGTGTGATGGAAAAATGAAAAGTGGAAATTGAAAAATCATCTTTTTGTCCCTGATCAGTCACATGGTGTTGGAGGAGCAGCGTTTATTAAACAGCAGTGGCTCAATTCAGGAGATCAGTCTTTGTGAGATGCCTTCATGGTCTGATAATGAACCGTCTCACTTCCTGTTTTCAGGGCCAGTGAATAGGACCAACAATGGCAGCGATGGTTTGTCAGGTCAGGAACGATACAACTCTATCACTACAGTCGTTTCACGGCTGGGACACAGTTCTGACTGACAGATTGTTTCTGGTCCCGGGAGAACAAAAAAAAAAAATGTTTTTGTTCTTTTTCGTTCCCTGAAACCAAGGTTTCTCCTCTGTTGCTTCATTGTCTACTGGAAAAAAAAAAAATATATTGATTTTAGCCATGGTAGCTACTGGCCCACTACTGCCACAAGTGGTCAGTTTTAGTACTGCAGTAAACATTTTTTTTTTCGTGAGAATTTCCACAGAAAACGTTTGATCTCTGAAAGGCAGCTGTTGATCAATAACATGTAGAAATTGTTTGTTTGTTCAAGGTGGCGTCAGAGTTTTCTTTTTTTTTTTTTTTTTTCTCCAAAGCTGCAAATTCTTGAAATTGAAGAGATGAAAAGACCTGAAGGACGCCGCTGAAACACCTTGAGCCTTTTGCAAACAGAATTTTTGTATCAATATTTTAACATAAGCGTTTGAAGAATGTGACTTTGTTTGTCGATGCATCCATTTGTTCATCTCCATCCTCTTATCTGTTACCGCCCATGTATCAAACGCAAGGCCCGCGAACCAAATGTGGTCACAAAGTTCATTCTGGTTGGCCCGTGGATGATTGAGCGTTTGACCTACGGCAGAGTCCAGAAGTCCTACTGATTTAGTTTTATTATTACAAAGCAATGCAACTTTAGATGGGTCTAAACCCACTGGAAGTTCTGTGGGTCTGGATGGTGCTGTGCTCAGTGGCAACTCGGCAGCTGATGGATTCGAACCTAAAATTACAAAAAAGGTGTTTGATTCCCTAACCACTAGGCCACCGCTGCCGACCCAAGCTGTGAAATATATATAGAAATATCCAGTTGAATGAGTTTGTTTGCAAACAGATTTTAAGAAAAAAATGTTGGAATATTTCGACATAAGCATCTTTTTTTTTGACTTGTTTGAACCATGACTAAAACTTTATCCCATCCCGTCTCACATGAAGTCTCTTGTCTTTGTTGACACTTTCTTGGGCATTAAACAGTATTTTCATCGTTTGAAAATCGCTGTTTTTAGACGATCCGTTTATTCACCAGTCAGATTCACTTTTCCCGTCTTTCACAGCATGTAAATTGACACAGTTAAGTCAACGAGAGTTTTGCTCAAAATGGCCGTCTTCCTCTTCTTGGACTGGTTTCCTCCTCTGTTTTGCTGTAGCCTTAAAGTACATGACGTGACACAACAGAAGAAAAACAAACATTTTTTTTTTTAACATTTCTTCAGTGTTGCAGTGTCTATTTAAAGTATTTGGTGCAGTTAAAAGGCTCTTTTTACCCACTGCCATGACACAACATGTGAACATGGCCGACAAGTGTGAGTGTGTGTGAACGTGTGTGTGTGTGATAAAATGTACCAGAACAAAGCGTATGTGACCTTTATTCTCCGAGCCTCTGGATGAGTGCATCATAAAATAAGAGCTGCCACAGGCCAGAGTGGAGCTCAAAGTTGTTTTCTAAAGAAGTGATGTAACCTTCAAAAGCTGGAGCAGACTCCTTTTTTTTTTTCTTTCCTGCAATCCTCTCTCTGGTGTGGAGTGCGTGTTGAGTCTGGACTTCTGAGCTGCCTTCTTTGTTTGGTGTCTGTCTCTGCTTGGTGTCTTTGTCAGGAGTCAGTAGGACGGATAATGTCCTCTGAAGACCGTCTTCTGAGGTCGTTCCAGGTCCACAGTTAGGAAGGAATGAACCATGAACTCTGTCTGACTGTCTGTCCGTCCATCCGTCTTAGACGACTTGTTTATAACTAAAATGCTTCCAATGACATCAACTAAAAAACCACAACCCCTAAATATGTCAATATTTCAGTTGAATTGTTGAATATTGTTTTCATCGAATGATGAATATTATAATTGACGTGCATGAGCCATTTTATCAATTTGTCATAAGTGATTCCCGGGTCAAAATGACCACTGACCGGCCGTTCTAGATATACAGAACAAGAAATAAAAAATAATTCTTTGGCTTCAGCCTCTTCCTTGTAGTGTGACATGCAGTACAGTAGTATACAGTAGTGTACTGTACTGTATACTGTACAGCATCCAGTCACTAGGTGGCACCACCTCATGCTAAGGTTTTATCTTCATAGAAATATACATTATTGGGTTCTCTTTAGTATTTAAATTTTGATGCTATGAAAGCATTTGTGTCCTCCAGGGGGCAGAAAATAATCCAATTAGAGAATCATCTTGGTAATTTCCACAGAAGCTAGAATTTAATTGAATCTGTTTTTTTTTTTGTTTTTTTTTGTCCTTGTTTGTATGCTCCCTTCAGTGTTGGAAAGATTTACTCATTCTGTGTCATCCTTAATGTCCTTTATCAAAACCTTAAGTTGAGACTTTTAGTCTCAACTCTTCCTGTTGCCATAACTTTTAATTAAATTAGCAGAATCGAGACAAAAGATGATCTTTTTTTCCTACATTTTTTCTTTTTTTTTTTTACAAGTTTAGATAAATTTTCACTGGACTATTGCACAGTACTGTGTTTTTCTGCTCAGAAAGTTCAGATGGTCAGATACCAGAGGCATCTCTGCTGGTTTTAGTCAATAATTGGATGCTGACACTAAAGACCGGCTCTGTTTTTTTTTTTTTTTTTTTTTTTTTTTTTTAACTCCAAGTAACTGATTAAAATAACACTGTTTCATCACAAACACAATAAAAAAGGAACAGAACAAACATGGCCGACGACGGAGCCACGTCTTCATTACGTCTGATTCTGTGTGGGTTCACGTTAGGAACGCTTGATTGACAGACTCTGATTTTCTTTGGCTTCAATTAAAACACACGCAGCAGCAGAACGTCTGCGCACCTTTTGGCACAAACACTCCAATCTTCATTTTTTTTTTTTTGTTTTTTTTCTACACTCGCAGACGTTCATTATAAATTTAGATGGAGTGAAATGGTTGCCAGTTTGCAGATGCACAAACAGGATATCTACACCCTCCTCTTCCTCTTCCTCCTCCGGAGCGGTTTTTAATCAATAATCCCTCTTTTGAGTTTCTCCCCTGTCGTTAGTCTTTGACTGAGAGACACGGAGCTGCAGCACAGCTGGAGATTGTCGTAACAAAAAGACGAGATTCAGCTTATTAAAATCTCTCTCAACAATCACAGTGCCTGTGTCGGGTTATTTTTTATTTATTTTCTTCTCCGTCTTCGAAACAAATCATTACTACAGTTTGTTTATCTAACCCCAGAAACTGCACTGATGAGAAGAGATTTTTTTTTTTTTTTTTTTTTTTATCCCTTCTCTTACCCAGCGGTTGAATTTCTCCAACAGTGACTTTTTAACATGACATGTCTTTGAAAGTAAAATATGAAAAAAAAACAAAAAAAAAAACATACATAATCACCCCGTTCAACACCAGGAACCACAGATGTCGCGTCCAACTCCTTTGGTTTTTCTTGCGGTTTCAACGCTGCATCACATTTACACTGTAGCTGAAGACAGTTGTTGACAGTTGTTACATTTTTCTCACCTTTCCTTCGTCGTCTCACTTTTTGCACGACATGTTCTCCCGCCTCTGAATCAGCAGGTTGGTTGGCAAATGTTTGGCTTTTTAATTTTGCTAAATTATCTGAATTTCTGGTTTTAAGCTCTGGAAAAAAATAACTTTCCAAAGTACAGATTCCAGAAAATGGCAGATTTTTTTTTTTTTTTTAAATGTCCCGATATCGTAGAAGCAACATAAGGCTCCACGCCCTGATGTTGGACATAGAGCACTATGATTGAATCACGTCAGTCGATACCTCGTCCGTTTTCCACTAATAACATCATCATAATCCGACCTCATAACAAACGAGATCTGTTAGCTGTAACTTGCAACTCTTACACGCCACCCCCTGCTGGACATGTTATTGTTATCGTAATATTAAAAATCCAATCAGTGATATATGATATTTTTCAAAACGCCCAGTACTGATATATATAAATATATAGAGACATTTCTTGAAATGCCTGTGGCTAAGTGGCAAGCCTGTTTGGATCACTATCAAAGGGTCACATGTCCAAACCCCACCTTGCTTTGTTTTGTCATAAACAGAGGAAGTTTGATCTGCGTTTGACCTTGTATCTACCTCATATTTTGGACATGGACTGTCCTCAGCCACAGGACCAGTTTACCCTCCACTTTGATAACTACCAGAGCTCACTGAAAAGATAATCCACCGGATTAAAATGCATCAACTGGATTAGAGACAGTGACAAAACTGCTAAGCCAGCTAACACAGTCTGTTGTTTGTGTTATAAATAGCTTCACGGAAAGATAATTAGAAGGTAATAAAACTTGAATATTCTGTAACAGTATCCTGGAAGTCCACACTGGTGGACCAGCGGTTTAGGAGGCGGACTTGTGTCCGTAAGGCTTCAGGTTTGAATCCACCAACTGCGAGGTTGCCACTGAGCTGAGCATAGCAGCTTCCTGACATAACTTGGATGAGCAGAGGGAAATGAATGAATGAGTACTGTAGTAATACTGGTACTGCAGTTATACTCCTTCAGCTTAAAGGTTTTGCAACATGTCTCATGTCTCCTGTCTCGTTTTCTCCTCAGTTTAACTCCAACTCCAGTTACACTGAAGAGAAAATCAGGAGTTTCACCTCAGATTAACTAAACTAACAGTCCAGAAAATTCAGCGAGGGGTGAAGACTGAGGAAGGAGCTTTGTTTGTTTGTTCTCTGCTGCTGAGTGGACAAACACAGGCAGTAAAAGCAGCTGTGGTGGCTCTGAAAATCAATAAAAGGAGTGGACGTTTCTAACAATCTGTATTGACACTAAGAACAAACTGGTCTGAAGAGAAAACAAGAGGAGTCCTGAGTGAGAGCAGGGCGGGGACGGACACGGTTGGCAACTGAGAGACGACAACTTTAGTTGGAAATGTGCTTTTAATTGACAACATAACTTTTACAAAAAAAAAAGACCCATAAAGTATAAGTATAAAAACCAGGCAGTTTTTATTTAGTTACACCCTTTTGTACAGTCTCCTTATTTTCATCTACTTAAGTTCTACTGTGATATTTTAGCTGTTTGGAAAGATAGATAGGACTTTGCATCTAGAATTAGGAAAGTTGCTGAAGCAGGAATTAACTTTCCGATATTTGTTCTGCATGATGTCTAACCACTTAATTTCCGATACTGATATTGGTAACCAATAACCAATATCTGCTGGTTATTTGCCCTGAATCAATGTGATGCCCAATTGAAGGCTTTTTTTTAAAAAAACAGTCTGTCTGCTAAAAAAAAAAAAAAACGCTACTTCATCCGTCTGAATCAGACCAATGCCTCTGTGTGCAGCATTCAAAGTAAACAGATAATGTCTAGTGTTGGAGAGAAAAAACAATCATTAACATTATAAACTGGGTTCATTCAGCCCTGACAGCAATAAGCAAATAAAAAAACACACAGAGAAACAGATTCATTCGAAAAAAAAAAAAAAAAAGTCAACAGCCCTTTTTATAGTACAAATAAACATTTTAGTATCGCCACAATGTGAATGATCCCTCGTCTCGTCCGAGACACGCTGGTTCACTGACAAAGTCCGACAAACTTACAAATACGATTAGCCATAACAAACGTGGGTAACTCCAAGTTTAGTTGGTTGATTCTCCAGGACGATCCACTCCAGGATTTCTGTCTGATCTTTTGCTCTTGGCTGTTCTTTACCGTGTTTAACTCTTCGAGAGACAGTTGTGTTGATGCCGTTCTTCTGAGTCCATTCCGTGTTAATTCGCTTTACTTTGCTATTTAAAAACTCCTCCTGCTAAAGTGTTGCTCTTCGCAAAAATTACAGTTGTGTTATCCGCAAAAAAAAAATTAAAGACCACGAACATTTAGCGTAACATTTAGCATTGTTGTTGTGCCTTCAGATGTGGTTTGATGACATCATTTATCACGCACCAGTGGCACAGTGGCAGGACCCCATGAGGTTATCCAACCAGATCAGTCTTATCTGTGGAAGGTGTCAGAAAAAAAAAAAGAAAAAAAAAAAGCTGAGTTTATTCAGATGGAAGAATCTGACGAAATCCACAAGCATTAATTGTCATCTCTATGTATGTGCACGCATCATCGGTCCTCTCTCACAAAGATCCTTGAACTGGTGAGGGACTGGAGCGGGAGCATCACGTGTCACGTTTCCACTTAATGAGTATCCCTTCGTTAAATTGAGTTCAATTCCCGGGTGAAGCAGAGAGAAACCAGACACCAGTAAAAACAATCAGCTGAGGTGAAGTCAACCGACGCTGGTTTCTGTCTTATTTCCACCGAAGTCATTAAACACGGCTTATATTTAAGTCTGAGTCTTTTTAATCGTCATTGGAACGTCGGGAACTCTGTCGTTCAGATGGAACCAGAGAGGAACATAAAGGCTTTAATTAACGCAAGTTCCTGTTTATGTTCCTAATGGAACAAGACACATTTTTTTTTTTTTTTTTTTTTTTTTTTTTTTTTTTTACGGAAACATCACAAAATTAGGCCCTAAAAATGAGATAACTATAGCATAACCCAATTAAGACACAAGTAATGTGAAATAGACTGAAAATGTGGGACTTAATTGGAGCAAAAATAGAAATTTTACAAAGATATTATTTAACTAAGGTAGTTAACAAGGATCCGAACGCATAGATTTTAATAAAATACAATAAACTGAAAAATCTTCTAAATTTGCCGAGCTTTGATTAAAGAAAAACAGATATTTGCTGTACAATTAACTTATTACCTTCTTTTTTGTCTATATGCCAATCCACATTTCCCTTTCTTATTAATTAACTTTTTTTATTGAATAAAATTTTCACAAAGATAAAGTAAAAATGCATTATATACTTGTCCGTAAAACCTTTAAACCCCCTTTTTTCCCCCACCAAATCCAGACTGTAACGGCAAACGAAAACATAATTATGAAGTAAATAAAACAAAGAAATATATAAAAAAATTATAAAAAAAGAAAAAAAAGAAATGTGTATAAATCTGAAGGGCTCAACCATCCGATCTGTAAATTAAAAGATGTTCATGTTTTTTTAAATTTAAAATCAATCAAATTTCATTTTAATTTAAGTGAGTACTTGACAGAAAACCTTAGCTTTTCCAGTTTGATTGTTGAAAGTATTCTTTTAACCCATCTATTGGACAAATTTCCTTTTTAAGAGGTTGGAAAACACCAACATAATCTGGGTTATTGGACTCCAGACTGAGCTGGAGATCTGATCCAAGGCCAAACGTGAAACCAACCTGAAACATTTTGTGTCGGAATTACCCAGAATCCTTGTTAACTCAGGGTGTGAGTCCAGGCGGCTTTGCTGCGCGCCGCACATCGACTTTCCAGGAGTGAATAAGGACGAACGCGGGGCCCTGAGCGTTCATCACAGGAGCCTCGTTGCCTATTCTTACCCCGCGGGTCAATACTATTCTAAGTCTGCGGCTGCATTTATTCCTCTCTGCGCTCACGGAGTTTAACTGACAAATTGAATTGCCAGGCGGCGACGCGCGATTGCGGCTGTGTACGAAAGCGCCGGGGTCAGCTCTGCTGAGAGATGAGTTTATTCACCGCCCATCGATCAAACAGCTCAGCCCAGATAAGGAGTGGATGCTGAGAGGAGCAGAGTTTCCCACGGGGAGCTGACACTGACGACGTTACTTCAACAGCGGCCCCTGCTGACCCGCGGGAAGAGCCGGGACTTAAGTCAAGTAAATATGCAACATTACAGACATTTTTTTTCTTTCAGTTTTTATGTGATTTATGAGAAAGACGTTGAACAACGACTGCTCAGTTGTGGAATAGTCAGAAATGTCAGGAAGGTAAAACCAAAAATATCTGTATCTGTAACATACGTTTTTAAATAGATCTGTATTAATCCTTCTGAGTGTCTCTGGGAAGAATAACTGTCCGTCTCCCTCCCTGTCCACCGTCCATTCATTCGTCTTTTTGTTTATTTCTGCTGACGGTGGATCACCTCGGATTTGTACCAAGTTAATAGAGTTCCATTTTAAAATCTCAAATCTATCAATCCATCCACCCACTCACCCACCCACCAATCTATCAATCCATCCACCCACTCACCCACCCATCAATCCATGGATCTATCCATCCATCCACCTACTTACCCACCGATCCATCCATCCGTCCATCCATCCATCCACTGGCCCACCCATAGATCCACAGAACTATCCATCCACCCATCCATCCATCCACTCACCCACCTACCTACCTTTCTCCCCATCCATCCATCCTACCACCCATCCTAGCCATCCTACCACACACCCGCCTAACTACCCATTTATCTCTCCATCCATTCATCCATCCACCCACTGATTCATGGAACTATCCATCCATCCATCCACCTATCTCTCCATCCTCCATCCATCCATCCATCCATTCACCCACTCTCCCAACCATCAATCCATCAATCTATCCACCCACCCATCCATCCAAGGATCTATCCATCAATGCATCCACCCACCTACTTACCCACCCACCAATCCCTCCATCATCAATCCATCCATCTACCCATCGATTCATGGAACCATCTGTCCAACCACCAACCCAACTACCTACCTATCTATCTCTTTATCCATCCATCCATCCATCCACCCAAGGGTTGTTAGGGTTGCTTCCTACAACAACACAGCATGTCCTCATATCATAGTCATGCTGAGCCTTAACCAACTCAAACCACGTCCAACCATCTGACCAGACCACTGCTCCACCCACCCAACCACCCATCCACCCACCCTACCCAACCAACCTCTATTCTCTTCAGCCGCTGCTGTCTTTTCTGATTTGATGAAAGTTTTATCATCAGTTGAGGATTTTTATTATTATTGCTGATTTAATGGTTAATTAAACACACGACATTTTTTTTTATTTCACTGCGTAGAGACATTAATCAGGTGTTAAATATTGAGCAGTAATGGTGGTCAAAAAAAAAAAAAAAGAAGCAGCAGCTTCTGTCAGTTGTGTCCACTAAATTTGCCAAGTTCTGTTGTGCTTGAGCGAGTCCATCTACTGGTAAGTGAGTGCGAATTAGTGCAGGTGCAACCACCTGCAGTAATGTGTGTGTGTGTGTGTGTGTGTGTTGTCCTAAAAGGGTCCGATGTGTATTTAACTGAAATATCCAAGCATGAGAAAAGGAACATAATCACGGACGGAGCATTTAATTAGTTCTGAGACAAAAAGTGATTTTTGCCTGGGAAGACGGAGCGCGGTAATAATGGATGAACATCATTTTTTTGTCAGTTCCCAGCCGCCCGCCGAGCGTGAAGAGATGTGGCCATTACACAATGTTTGCTCTGGAAGTTGACATTTTCTAATGCGTTGCGTTGATGGTGCCGCTCCTATAAGACATTTGTCGGTTTGCTTTAGATCGAACGGCGTCTCTTAAAACGTCCTCACGGCGCTTCTGCTCGAGGAGTTTCCTCATCAAGGTCAGCGGCCTCACTTTTCTGCTTCAGCTGCTCCCATTTTCAAATCTTCAAAGTTGGTTTGTTTGACTTCTGCTCCACAAAGTCAGAATCAGGGTCAAAGAGAAAACTGTCAGAGTCACAGAGGCGTCTCTACCGGGTTAAACTGGGTTACTGTTGGACAGTCCTTGTCAATGGGACCAGACAAGAGCTAGGTGCAGTTCCCTCTGTCACCAGGTGAGGGCGTAGTTCACCCCAGGCCGAACAGCAGTGTCCGAACATTAAGGAGCCTAAGAATACTTAGTATTACAAAATATTTCAACATTGGAAAACAGTAACTGAAACGGCAACTTGAAAACACAACGTGCGACGACCCAGAAAAGAGCTCATGTGGCCCACCTGAGGGTTGCGACCCAGTCTTTGGGAAACAACAACATCATTTGAGGCCATGAACGTTTCCTGAAGGCTGCAGTGATGGCCTAGATGTTGAGGAAGCGACCTTGGGTCTTGAAGGCTTCACGTTTCAATGCATGAACTATTAGGTGCCACCTTAGGCTCATGGTGTGTGGTGTGATTTGGGTGGCAGTCGTGGAGACTGCTGCCCCTGCAACTTGGCAACAGCTGAAAGGATGAAGATGAATAAATGATTGAATGAACATTTTATGAAAACCCCAGAACAGTAAGTAAAAGTTCTATATCACCCCCTGGTGGTTGGCAAAAGCCATTTATTAGCACTAGAGAGTGCTGCCTCCTGTGAATGTCAATTTGGATCAAGATCAATCTGTCAAATTAAGGACAAATCTACTTTTAATTCAGGCTGACTTCTCTCTTAGAGTAAGGTAAAAAGGGGAGGTTAATATTACAAAAAAATATATTTTTCCTACTAAAGTAAAATGAAATAAATTAGATAATAATTTCAGCCAATTATATCTTCTGGGAGTAAATAAGGTGGGAAGAAAAACAAACCAGTAACATGTTATCTTTAAACACTACATCTGAGAAAACTCATAAGTCTATATGTTGAAAATTTAATGGAAAAAGTTTGCCAAATTTTTTTTTTTTTTTTTTTTGCAATTGAAGTGTTTGAAGTTGCCTTGATGCTGTTCCAGCTCCGATTAGAAAATGTAAAAATCCCGTTCGGAAACTTGCCTCCTACTCCAACACTAACTTCATGCATGATGACGACGATTCCAAACTCATTTTCCTGCCACTTTTCCAGGAAACGCTCCCATTACGTGCTACAGGAAGTGGCAGTCGTAGCTGTGGTAGCACGAACTGATAGCGGCGTAATTGTTGTTGTTGCTTTATCGTCCATCAATACAGTCAAACTTTTGTCTTATTTGCTTTGGCTGGAGGACCGTGGAGTCGTTTCCCGTATCGTTTGACTCTGCTCTTTATGGAGTTTGCGTTGAGGAGCTTTGATACGCTTGCCTCTGACAGATCTATTTGTCCAAGGTTGAACTTGGCGCCGCAGCAGATAAGTGAGGTGTCCAGCAGCTCCTGCTCTCCTTCCTGTACTCCTTATCACTCTTCCTCACACCCGGCCCTCCATCCTGACCTTGCCCACCCTGGCCGGAAGGCCACGTGCCTCGGCGTGTTGCTGTAATTGCTGTTGTCTGATTAGTGTGTCCGCCGCTTTGGGAGCGGTGGTAAAGGTTGGAGTTCATCGACTTCATTGACTCTAAAGTTCATGGATTTTGTTTCAGCCCCCCCTGCTGGATAATTGATCACCTTTGTTGCTGATGCTAATGATTAATGGCCGCGTTCAGGCTTGCGGGCGCGGCGTCCCAAACCAGCGCTGTGTCACTTCTCCGAGTTCCGAGCTTCCTCACCTCAGGTACATAAACCTCCACGGCTCATTACCATTCTGAATAAATCCACATGGTGTCGTAAATATTCGACTAATGTTGTTTTTTATTTAAGCAAACACAAACTAAAGACAGCCTGGTGTTTTTCTTCAAGCTGTTTGCGTTCCGATATTAAAAGTGAGGCTCTTCAAAACATTAATCAAAAGAACAGGATTTTCTTTTTACTGGTTTGTTTTCTCCGTACGACGCGCTTCGTAAGGTTTCTAACTAATGGTGTTAAATAACAGATGGTATTCAGCAGCGTCTCACTGTTCAAAGACAATTTTATTTAATAAACCAACAGGTGACTGAGAATTAGTGTTATGACGTTAACAATTCATCAGAATACATCGTGTTTGTTTGAAAAAGTTGCTGGAAAAACCCTAAACACGTACTGTACCACCGGAACCGAGCAACAACTATAACTAAATATAAAGCAATTGATTAATCTACCGCATGGTGCAACAGAATCGAGTCTCTAAAGGGGCAGTGGTGGCTCAGTGGTTAAGGAAGTGGACTTGGGTCCGGAAGGTTTCCGGTTCAAATCCACCAGCCGCCACGTTGCCACTGAGGTGCCCCCGCTCACTGCTCAATGCTGCCCACTGGTGTGGATCACAATGACAAGTAGTTTTCTTCCCTTCCTATAAACCAGGACACGGCAAATATTTTCACTTCCAGGCCACCGGGGGCACTAAATTTTAACACAAGGGCCAGATCTGGAGCAGATCGTTGGAGTGTTTATGTGAACTAAGATAAATGGCGACGTAAAAGTCCATGAATGAAGGCTACGATACTGAAATGCTCTTGGATTTCTGTAGGCTTTCTGTTGGGCAATTGCTAGAATTGCACACTATTTGTGTGAGGAGCCAGAGTAAAATACCAGATTCGCCACATATGGTAACCAACTAATCCATTAACCGACAGGCCCTACCCCTGTATTAATCCTCAAGTCCTACCAACAAAATGACGACCGTTTTACTAAACTGACTCCGTTTTTATCAAAGCCAAAACAAACTTCGTCTCAAAAACTAACATGTTTAGTTAACATCACCAAACAAATGCTGGATTCCAACAGGACTAGTCAACTCACTAGTCAAACAACTCGCTGAATGAAGAACTTGATCCAAAAACAGTTTCACCTCCATTTTCTTGGATGAGACGTGAACTGAAGTGAACTTTTTCCATTTGCTGCCAAAGTAACAATTTTTGGATTTATTGACCTGGAAGACTTAACTACCACAAAACTGCAAATCCAACTAATTGATTTATTATTCAGTTTAATGTTCATCACCTAAATACTGAACCCTGTAGGTCACCTGCAAAACTTAACTACACTGATTATCGTAATTTATATTTTTGGTGGGATTATTATTATTTTTTTACTATTATTCGTCTACAACTAGTATCATGGGATTAGCCTAGTGCTGTGAATCTCCCAGAGCTCAATCCATGAACAGTATATTTAATCTGAAGTGTCATAAACCGACAAACACACATGATTATGTCTGTTTATGAGGCGATCTGAAGCAGCAGAGGAGACAAGTCTCTGGAATGTTCTCATCATGCCACTGTTAATGACTTCTTAGAGGGAAACTCCACACCTGTGTTTTCTATCTAGTTTTTTTTTTTCCTATCTTTTTTTTTTTTACACGTCATGTTTATAGCAAACATAAAGTGGTTTACGGTCAGCCAGCTGTCTGTAGTCACAGACTCCCAACCTGTGTGGATGGGATTCGGCAGAGATCGTCTGCATAAAGCATCATCTCTTCCACATTACTGTCCCGAGATGCCCGTGTGAAGCGGCGGTCGGGCCGTATATCTCTGCTGCAGCATCACTGATGCTGCAACCCCTTCATTTGACTTTTTTTTTTTGATTTTGCAATAACTCTCCTCAGTGCCAAAAGGGCCTGGCAGCATAAATTTTGAATCAACCTGTATGAAGCATAAAAGCAGTAGCCAGAGGTGCACACACACACACACACACACACACACACACACACACACACACAGGGGAAGGGGGTAAAAAATCCTCCAGGGATGGAAGAAATTAATAATTCACATACATTTCCGGGCACATCTCGTGTTCTGTTTTATGACATCTCCGTAAGCTCTGAGAAAACACAGCCTGTGGGACAGAGATGTGCAGAATCATTACGGTCCGGCAATAACGCCGCGGACGCCTTAATGAAGTCAGAGATGGATTGATGGCGGGGCCGGGTTATTGCTATTCAGAGCAGCTCGCCCCGCCGCTCTGCGCAGGGTGAGAAGGACACGGCGGCGGCCGGAGAGAGACACGGAGGGAAAACTGAGAGGCTAATGAAGGGACCTGGTCGGACACTGACGGCAGCGGTGACAGCAGCAGCGTCGGCGTCCCTCTTTACGTCCAACTGTTCCTCCACCGCCTCCTCCTCTCCCACCTCCTCTGTGCCAGCAGCTCATATTTTCTGCCATGCAACAGTGCCTGATTTAGGCTTACTCACCACCTCACCTCCTCCTCCTCCTCCTCCCCCTTCTTCAATGTTTTTAGTTCTTTTTGCTTTTTTTATTTCTTAAGCAACATTTCTTAACAAGGTCCAGGCAAACTCAGAAGTCCAAGCCTTCAACATGCACAGCTGACCATAAAAGCTCTGGCCTGTAAATTAACTCCAGTAACATGAGGTCACGTCAGTGTTGGTGGATTTTTGACCACCGTGGGCTTCATGTTTCTGCCACCTCAGTTGCGAAATCCACTAAAATCAAACATGACAATTTATCAGAAACATCGTCCACAGTCAGAGGTTTCAACTAAACCAATTAAAAGACGACTAACCTAAAGTCGAACATAGGAACCAAATGCAATAATTACCTAAACCACATCAAATGCAAAACCAACCAATTTCAGGAAAAAAAAAAAAAACTAAATTCAACCAAACAACAGTATAAAACACCTAACCTCAAATACAACACAACCATCACATATGAGAATCAACTAAAGTCAACCAAACAACCAAACTTAAAACCCACTTAAGTCAAAGATAACAACTGAGCTCAACTGAGCAACCAAATGGAACAACTAACGCAAAGTCAAACATCACAACAACAAATATCAAATGCAAAAGTCAATTAAGGACAACTAATCAACAGGATTGAACAACTAACCCAATGTCAAACATAACAACCAAGTGTAAATATCAACTAAAGTCAACTAAACGACCAAATACAACAACTAAACCAAAGTCAAACATATCAACTAAATGCAAAAGTCGATTAAAGTAATTTAATCAACAAATCAGAACAACTAACTCAAACATAACAACTAAGTGTAAAAATCCATTTAAAGTCAACTAAACAACTAAATAGAACCATTGGACAAACATCACCACCATATGAAAAAATCTATTAAAGTTGACGAAACAATCAAATAGAACAACTAACCGGAAGTCAAAGATAACAACTAAATGCAAAAGTCAATTAAAGTTGACAAAACAACCAAATAGAACAATTAACCCAAAGTCAAACATAACAAACAAGTGTAAAAATACATATAAAGATAACTAAACAACTAAATAGAACAACTAACTAGAGGTCGGCCATCACCACCAAGCGCGAAAACCAACTAACGCCAACCAAACAACAATGAAACTTAAAAATCATCTTCACGAAAAACAACAAAACAACTCGGTAACTTAAACATCCAAATACAACAGCTAACCTGTTGTGAAACATAACAACCATGTACAAAAAATCAACTAAAATCAAACCAAACAACAAAAACAAAAATAACAACCATACATAAAAAAAACAACCAACCAAACTGAACAACTAACCTTAACTCAAACATAACAACCGAGAGACACAGACTGCGTGAGGCCACCAAATGTTGAGTGAGGTGCATCAATGGCTCCACACTCCTCCAGTTGAGCCTCCTCATTTATTTACTTTCCTGACAGATGTACACGGAACACATTGTCATGAAAAAAAGATGAGGGTTGCGTCCCTTTTTCCCCTGTTGTGAAAAAAACTGTCCTTGTGTGTAAACAGGCAGCGGTCTGGCCTGGTGTCCCCGGCCCGTCCCCAAGATAACGCTCGCTGGGTTTATCTTAAGACCAGAGCTAAAACCATAAATCTGGCCCCTGGTTTATTAAAGTTTTAGATTTGCTGGAGTTTTTCTCCCCTCTGTTATGGTCAGAAAAGCTGCATTTATGAAGAGATAAAGCCCGTTTTAATGCCCCCGTCCTCTGTCTCTCTGCTGCTGTTATTGGTCTCCTGCAGGTCCATATGCCCCTCTGTTCCAGTCGCTGTTGTTCTTCACGGAAACTGCCAACAAATATGACCTGAACTCTTTTTTTTCTTTTTTAGAAATAGCACGTTTATTACTCGAAAAATAAAAATCCCATTTACCCACGCGGAGCTCACAGACACACTCTGATGGAGCATCGATTGACTGCGGCAGCCTCTGGCCTGGGGACACTTTGATAAGCGGACCAGAGAAGGGGAACACCTTCCGATTAGTGGACGAGCCGCTTCACTTCCTGAGCTTCCCAACGCTCACGTATCGTGATAGGATCTGGATTTGAGGACAGGTTTACATCCCGGGTATGAATGGAGTCAGTCACTCCATTTAGGTGTTATCTCAGAAAGGATTTTTGTTGGTGTCATTGAGTTGGAGCCTGACGGAGCTCGAGGGACGGTCACGATCACAGGGTGGGTTTAGAGACTGCAAATTACAGGTCAATTAATTATTTAACAGGTAATATCATATAATACAGTAGATCTAACGAGTAAGCTGAAGTCAAGCATAACAACCAAATGCAAAAATCAACTAATCTCAACTAAATAACAAAAGGTAAAAACCAACTAATGTCAATATTAACAAAGAAAAAAAAAAACAACTAATATCAAAGAGATAGAACAACCAATTTGAGGTGAAATTTACACTAACTTTAGTCAAAGATGATCATTAAAACCAACTTACCTAAAAACCAATCAGAGCAACCAAACAACCAAAGTTTAAACTTTAGTTGACCAACTTACCAAATTGAACAACTAATCAGTCCACCATGTCGACCAAACTCTAAATCCAACTAATGTCTAAGATACCAATGAAGGTCAAAAACCAACTAAAGTCAACCAAGCTAACGAACACAACAATTAATCTGTCAAGCATAAGTCAAGCATAAGAACCAACCTCAAAAATCAACTAATCTCAACTGAATAAAGGTAAAAAGGTAAAAAAAAACAAAACAAAACAAATAATGTCAGTATTAATGAAGTAAAAAACAAAACAAAACAAAAAAAAAAACAACTAATTGCAATGAGATAGTAACTTACCTAAAAACCAAGTTTAAACAACCAACCAAAAAACAACTTTAGTTGACCATGTGACCAATCTAAAAAACGAATGAAAAACTAATCAGTCCACCATGTCAACCAAACTCTAAATCCAACTAATGTCAAAGATACCAATGAAGGTCAAAAACCAACTAAAGTCAACCAAGCTAACGAACACAACAATTAAACTGAGGTCAAGCATAAGAACCAAACTCCAAAATCAACTAATCTCAGCGGAACAAACTTAAAAAAAAAAAAGAAAGTCAAAGATAACAACAAGACTTATCAACCAACTAAAGTCAACCAAACAACCAAACTTAAAAACTAACTAAAATAAGATAACAACTAAAGACAGCCAAACAACTACATTTAATAATTCTTTAAAGATAACAAAAGTAACCAAAGTAAAAAAAAACTAGACAATAGACAACTAATCAGAGGACAACCATAACAACCAAATACAAAAAAAATCAATTAATCTCAACCAATCAAACAAACAGACCAAAAAAACAACAAACAACTTAACCAAACAAACAACAAAATAAAACAACCAATCTTAAGTCAAGCAGAAAAAACAAATTCAAGATCAAGAAATCTCAACGGAACAAACCAAATTAATTAACAAAAACAACCTAAAGTTAAAGATAACTAAACTCATCAACCAACTATAGTCAAACAAACAACCAAACCTAACATGACAGTTACATGACATAGTATTTTTAGTCATATTTCAAAGTGAAAATGGTTTTGAGGATCATGAAAAAAATGTTTGCCTGTCACCATTTCTTGACTAAAATCAAAGATAACAACAATAAGAAAAAAAAAAACAACTAATCAGTAGAAAATCATAACAACTAAAATTAATTAATCTCAACCCACCGAACAACCAGTCACAGAAGTCAACTAAACAACCCAAACACACCACCAACTTGAAGTGAAATTTAGAAACATGAGGCAAAAAAAGTAAAAATAAAAAAAACACCCAAGCATAAAAACCAACTAAATTCACATATCAATCAAATACATCTAAAAAAAAACAAACGACTAAGATGATTGGCTATTCAAAGCGATTCTGGCCGACACATTAGCAGCAGGTTTTATCGCACAGTAATGACTTTGGCCCCCACTTGAATGGCATTTGAATGTGGGCTTTAACCAGGGTCTATTAAAGTGTCAGCTCTGAGGTGTTCAGACTGAGGAGTTGACACAGAGATTAAATATACAGTACAATACACCTACAACACTTCCTTAATGGTCATACATAAAACATTCCGGCTGTAAGTGTCTTCACAGACAATCCCCGCAGGCTGATCTTCCTCCAATTAGCAACAACTGCAGAGTGGATTGACGTGGAGAGTCTTCTGTAATGCCCCTCATTTACATGGCGGGGGATTTAGATCCATTCCTACAGGGCAAAAGGTGGCATTTAGATTTGGGCAAAGCCCAGCTGCAGCATAATTGCAATGTGAGTAGCTGTGGGTTTTCACCACTAGACTGTTGCATGATGAAGTATTTTATGTATATGTGGAATTCGTGAATTTTACTTTATCAGTTTTATTTCATTTCATGGTCAAAACAATTTCCTCTTTGTAAAACCATTGTAAATTGATTTTACGAACATGGAACCCACCACAATTTTTTGGCAGTCCTCATTTTTTTTTTTAGTTTTGTATTTTGAGAAATTTTCACAACGTGGCTGACATATATTTTATGTGATTGTTTAGAATTTTATCATAGTTTCAACGGTTTTAAAAAGTAATTTTTTTTTTGTTTTTTTTAAGATTTTGAATAAAATCTGCCAAAATATTTTGTCAATCACCATTTTTTTTTTTGTTTTGAAATTTGAGTAGTTTTCAGATATAAGATCGTGGCAGTTGCATGCCATAGTATTTTATGACATCATAGTTTTAACAGTTTTACAAAGTAAACATTGTTTTGAGCATCATGAAATCTGCCAATTTTTTTGGTAGTCACCAATTTTTTTTGTAGATTTTTTTGTTTTGTAATTCAAGTGGTTTTCAGTTATGATAATGTGACTACTGTGTCATAAAACTTTTTTATGACATAGTAGTTAAGGTGTTGAAATTTTTATGACACAATTTTTTAACAGTTTTACAAAGTAAAAGTTTATTTCAGGATCATGATATCTGCCAAAACTTTTGTAGTCACCATTTTTTTTATTTTGCAATGTGAGTACTTGTCAGATATCACAACCTGACAGTTGCATGACATAGTATTTTTTATAAAAGTACACTTTTGAAGTTTCATATTTCAAAGTAAAAATGGTTTTAAGAATCATGAAAAGTGCAAAAAATGTTTGCCTCTCACCATTTTTTGGTTTGATTATATGATTCGTTTTTACGATATCAAAGGTCAACAGTTGTAAAACAAGTAAAAAATGTTTTTTGAGGAAGTCCCATTTTTTTATGATTTTCTTTTGAATTATAGCATGGACCAAAAAATTGGAATTTCTTTGAAAAGGGACTCACAAATAATACAAATAAACCAATTTAAACTTTGAAAATGAAAGTACAACATAATCCACAAGTTCCTTTGAAAAAGGAAGAATTAAAGTTATAATAAATAAAGAAATAGCAGGGAAAAAAAAGGAAGAAATGCTTAAGAGAAGGAATTAAACATAATTGAAACTCTGTGCCGGTGCCCAGAAAGAAATGAGAGGCAGAAAGAAATAGAAAGTGAAGACTTCAGCAGATTTAGATTCCATTTGTGTTTCAAACCATAGAGAGAAGCCAGTTTTTCCTTTTTCTTTTTCCTTTAGAACGATCGTCATCTTTAGAACCAACTCTGTCAGAACTGCAGTTTACATAGGTACAACCTAAGTTATCAGTTTACATAATACAAAAGTCCTGCAGCTACAGAAGAGGACGTGAGAGGTTGGACAGATGACTCAGCCCAGGTCGGGGGCCGTGTCCACTGCCCCACAGCGTCACTCTTGTATTTTGATTCCTTTTAGACCAAGTTCATTTTCTCTCCATTTCTTTTGGTCGGGAACAAGAACGTTCCTGTTCCACTATTCATTTAGCAGATCGGCGGTGGACGGCCGCAGCCTGCGGTCCTCACTGTGACTCAGCAGAGACCTGGTGAATGAGCTGGTCCGAATGTGCTGCTGGTAATTAGAAGTGTGGAGTCTAAATAAAGGAGAGAGGGAAAAACTAACGCTGCCCCCAGGGGCTGAAATGGAAGTTTGTAATCAGAGACGGACACGTTTAATATTTCTCTCTGAGAATGAAAAAGTCGGAGGTGGAGTCGGCGGAGGAAGTGTGTGTCCAATCCCAAACTACTGAACTATTGGACAGTCAATCAGAGATAGTAGGCAATATGGAGGCAATACGGTGCGTAAGAGGTTTCCAATGGAATATGGCCTTTGCTGTTATGCTTAAATCACAGCAAATCTGCAGTCACTAGATGGCAGCAACCCCAACAGTGGTTTATAATGGTAAAGCATATGCAGCAGGTGTCTAAACTTGTGGCCCGTGGGCCATTTGTGGTCCGTGGAACTATATTTTGTGGCCCCACTTGGATAAATTTCGTAGACTTTTCTCCGTTGCACTTCCATCTAACGTAGTTTCGTCATTCCCATTCTTCGTTTTCAGTTGTTTCAGGTTGTGTCCATCAACTCATTTGAGTTTGACACCCCTGATATATATCTCTCTATATCTTCTAACAATGTCCATCTCCCCCTGTCCTCTGTATCTTCTCCTCTGGCTCCAACTACCTCCATGTCCTCCCTCACTGCATCCATCAATACACATCTACCCGTGGATATCGCAATCATGTCCATTTTCTGGTGGTGACACGGATCCTCCATCGGGCTTTTCGCTCTCACGAGAGTCTTTTTCTCCAAACCTTCCTGTCTGTGTTGTCCCTCTAATCTCCTCATTCCTGATCCTGTCTATTCTCGTCTCTCCTAAAGATATTGTCCAAACAATTTCAACAAATAAACGTCTCACGTCTCTGGATCCTTGATGTGATTCCAGCAAATACCAAAAAAAAATCTAGGCATTGAATTTCTTTCATTATTGGAGAACAGAAAATAAAGACTTGTGACTCGTGACCAGAGCTTCTTCTTCTCTTTTCGACGTATCCCTGCCACAACTAATCAACATTTTCCATTTTCCTTGTCTCTGTATCTTCTAGTCTGACTCCAACTACCTCCACGTCCTCCATCACTGCATCCATCAATCTTTTCTATGTCCTTTCTCCTTGTCTCTTGAGTAAAGGCCCGTTGAAATCTTTTTGTCGCCTTAATTTATAGGCATTTTTGAGAAACTGTAAATTCACCGACAAGAGACAAATATTGTCAGGTATCTTTATCAAGGAGATGATAGGGGCGCCAAAAACTCAAATTGGGTTTCTGCTCATTTTCAACCCATTTACTACGATCTATTTACTACAAGCAGCAAACATCTCATTTCATATGGACTGAACCAGTAGTGTTTCAATTTGCTGGGTTCTGGTCTCTACTGTGATCAACTGTGGGCCACATGGTGGAAAATGGTGCTCAGTTGCCCTGAGAAATCCCTGGTGGATGGTTCTTTATGGCGTGTTCATGTTCTCCTAGTTTGTTCCTGGGTTTTTCCCATTTATATTTTACTTCACAACATGCAAGGTCAAAGAGAAATGACTGGAAAAGAGAAGGAAGCTGAAGTCAGCCTCTTAGAAAGTCTCTTTTAAAACCAGATATCTAACATGGCTGATGTTGGGTCCTGCAGTGTGGATACTTTCAGAAAATATTTGTAGATTCCTTCTTGGTTTTGCAGCAAGTAAAAAAAAAAAAAAAAATCCTACATTTCCCATTCCCATTTCCCATGCAACCGCTTGCATCATTTTGTTCGACCTTTTCAGTCCAGTAAACACATCTATTTTTCAATCTCCATGCCTAGGGTTTCGTAACATGCATTCTTTTTTTCTTGGAGAAATGTTTGGGTCTCCGGGCCCGGGCTGATGCTGAGGTAACCCTGAGGCACAGTTGTTGTTCTTCCCGTCCACTGCTGACTCCTGCAGCTTTGCAACAGCCCAGTCTCTCTAATCCTACGGTTTAGGAGAAGCAAAATCAAGGCCTTTATTTCAGTCTGGTGGACGGGAATGTTCCGTCGTAGCGGCTAATTCTCGCTCGCACGTTGTGAACGGTCGTCGCGATCGGCGTGTAATTCCATTATCACAGCTTCCTGCCCCGTTTTCCCAGATTTAGTGTTTCAGACACTTATTGGAACATATTTGGCATAAGGTGAAGTAAGTTAAAGGGATTAGTGACGTAGACACACTCACACTCTGTGAATAGAGTTGATAAAGAAAATCCCCGTTCAAACATGTTGGACTGGCATATTTAATGGTCTTTCAAGGAGACTCACATGGTTCTGGAGTTGTGTGGAAAAACCTGCTGTGTTTTCAATATGGTTACAATGAAGGTAAAAGATCAGGACCATGTCCTTGTCTCACTGGACATAAGCTTAGAGTCTTCTTCTTCCTGTTTTTGTCTTGTCCCTTTTCCAGGGGTTGAGACACTGAATCATTAAAGCAATAAACCACAATCTTGGTTTACATTACCATTATATTTCATTTTCTCATTATATTCCTCCATATATATTTCATATTTCATTGCATATATTGTTTTCCATCTCCCCCTGTCCTCTGTATCTTCTCCTCTATCTCCAACTATCTCCATGTCCTCCCTCACTACATCCATCAATCTCCTCTTTGTCTTCTACCTGGTAGCTCCAGCTCTAGGATCATTCTTCTATCAATGTATCCACTGTCCCTCCTCTGAACATGTCCAAATCATCTCAATCTGTTTTCTCTAGTTTTTTTTTCTCCAAAGGATGGTCCAAACTTTCCTTAACATAAGTTTAGAGACATTAGGACATAGGGTGTTGAGTCATAATAATCAAAATAACAGACGAACTGGGAAGAATATCTATTTCAAATTGTGTTATGGGTGGCCAGCAGGGGGCATACGATGTGATAAATACAAAAACAGCAGCGACGATGCCACGCTCAGTGGACCTCAGTTTTAACCAAACAGTTGGTTGATTCGAACCTTCAAACCTCCTGAGATCCCATTCCAGTTCCCTGAGCACTAGAAGATGCTTCCAATGGAATGTTGACACATGGTAATGCTTGGATAATAACTAGCCTCTGGTCACTAGGTAGCATCAACCCATACAGATAAGAATGGTCAGGTGCTCTGGTCTGGGTCAGCCACGGCGTGAAAACATTTCTGTCCCCTAGGGGGCATTAGACAGAGAATAGCTGAAAACAGCTGAGTTAAGGTAATAAACCCAGAGAAACAGGCTGTAGGTGAACAACGCAGAAACTCCAGTATCCAGTCTGCCTTTGGCCCCAAATGTGGTTTGTGAATAAATTTCATTTTTCTCCACATAAATCAAATGATTCTTGATAAATCAAGTAATGACCTGAACTTTCAGCTGATCGGCTTTAAAAGCCCATAAATACAAAGTCCCCGCTGCTTCCATTCCTCTCAGAGAGAAAAAGAAAAATTTGTCTTTTAAATGCGTGATTTGATTTATGTTCCCCACAGCCTTTGTGCTTTATATTCATAGAAAATAAAACTATTATCTTGCACAAGCCAAAATAAATAAAACGTCTCCTCTTCATTTTGCCAGAAGTGAAACGAAAAATGAGCAGGAAATGTTCAGCGACAGATCTGGAAGGTGGGAGGATTTTTTTATTATTTATTTTTCCAGAGCCGCTACTTCGGTACCTGCAGATCTGTTGACATGGGAGATGAATGGTTGTAAAACACCTGCGTGATCTGGACTATTTCCACCGAGTCCACGGCATCTGCACCGAGTCGTGAGTCGACGGAATATTGATAAGTCACGCAGCCCGATAATATAAACACACGGTGTCTTTGGTTTAAAATTCTGACCTGAACTCTCCAACCCTGAGCTGATCCCCCTGCTGGCAATACGGTGTCGGTGCTCCACAACAACAAACAGCCACTTTGGCTGCAGAAAGTTATTTCACAGCTTTGCCCGAGTATTAAATTTTAAACATTAAGTCCGACCACAGGCGAAGAAATAGCATTAATGCATTTTTGCCTCCGAACACGAGTGAGATGTTGCATAGTTAATAAAGGAACGTGTTGCTGCAACTGTTTACCAAATAGGCAGCGGTGAGAGTAAAGCAACAGGAGCAGGAGAGGAAACTTCATCACGATCGTTTCCCTTTAAAAATAACTACATTAATTTCACATAACCAGGTTACATGGCAGGAAAATGTGAACTCCTTCTATTACTTTTCCAACATCTTTCCTTCCTACATTAAACTACTTTACGCATCATTGATCCACGGATTTTCAGGCAAAAGACCCTGTAATGTACGACTGTGTTTTGCATAAAACAATATTTTGTTTCATACAAATACATATGGAAATATTACAATTTTAATACAAAATAAAACAAATATTTCAAGGAAATTACATATAAAATATACATCTATTTTACTTTTCTCCTGCAGTACCTCAGTGAATCCTCTAGGGCCAGGGTTCTAAATGAATTTCTTGTATGCCGCTCCTTGGGGACAAAAATATTTTCTTACCCCCTCCGCCCCCAGCCAATGAAATACTGCCCTAGAGGTTGGCATGGTCAAACTAAGGCCCAGGGG
This sequence comes from Paraplagusia blochii, assembly GCA_016785265.1. NCBI lineage: Eukaryota > Metazoa > Chordata > Actinopteri > Pleuronectiformes > Cynoglossidae > Paraplagusia > Paraplagusia blochii. The sequence goes on along the minus strand of JAFBJS010010116.1, from coordinate 20,754 downwards.
CTGGAGGTGGCCCGTTCAGCTTTGTTTTCCGGTCGGCCAAATTTGTCAGATTATATAATAGTTTTTTATTGTGATTATTCTTCTAACTTTTCCCCAAAATGCCCATATTTCCCTATTAATGGTAGAGAAGTAAAAGTATTTTTTCCAGGACTCCTATTCTTGCTCCCTCCATGTCCAAATTTTAGGATCATTTAGGAACAATTTTAAGTTTTCCAATTTATTCAGTATAACATTTATTAACACTTCAGTAACTGCACTCTTTCATTTTCATGATATAGTAAAAAATATTATAAACATTAAATACATATTTTTATTTTTTTCTCAGAAAAGGCTTGTGACCCACTGAAAGGGCATCTGCGACCCACTTTTGGGTTGTGACCCAACAGTCGAGAATCACTGGTGTAGCCCGTTACAATACGCCAACGCCGTTTTCAATTGTAACATAAAGGTTTATTGATTTTTACATTTTGTTTCCCACATCTACTGGAAGTACACAGCGGCATCTAGCACTATTTTTTTTACAATTAAGTCTAAATTTGTTTGGCGCCACCTGTTGGCCAGGTGAAGTATAATGCTGTCTATAGCTTGTATTAAAAATAGAATACCTCTGTTGTGCATATATATGAATGTACAGTGTGTGTGTAAAGCAGCCACCTTTTGTTTTTATAGTATGTGTTGGCAGCAGACCTCCCCTCGTCCCCTCGTCCCCTCGTCCCCTCGTCCTCGACTCTTTAGCAGCTGGTTGTTATTCCTGTTGGCAGCCAATGTAAATGACATGAGCTGTTCTCCCCCAGACAGGTGTAACCTTTAGCCGTGGATCGTTGCTGTTCATTCACCTTTAGTCAATAAGGTCATAAAGATTTTCAGTGCGGGGAAAGTTTGCTGCGCCCTGCTCCATCACCTCCGCCTGTGAGGTGCTGACGCCTCCACATCTCACGCTGACCTTTATAGACACGCAGGAAGTGAGTTAATGTATGCTTCCAAATGTCTGACATCCTTACAAGATAAGCTGAGCCTGCTCACTTGATAAATGTCTTGTTTCCTCTTTATTTCCTGTCTACGCTGCCGAGGAGGGTCAGGAATAAAATAATCCCGCGGTTAAAGATCCTCCAAAACAACTGCAAAGGAGAAAAGCACGGCAGCGTCTAAAACAGGCTTCCAATAACTGTTCCAGAAAAGGAATGACGTGATGTTTTTTTTTTTTTTTTCCCAACCAATCAAGATCACATAGTTTGACCAATCAGCTGTCTGATGAGATCAGGTGATTAAACCTGTCAACTCAGGTGTGCTACTGTTTGGTTGGAACAAAAACCCGGAGCCACAGCAGAGGTTTGTTGAACAGTTTGGACACATCTGGTCTAAAATCTGTCTTTTATATATTGTATATAAGGTTTTTTTTTTCTTGAAAATCGTGAATATTTCAGAAAAAAAGAAGATTAGTAGGTATATTAACAGAAGTAGCTCAAAATTTGCTAGATATAAGTTGGAATTGAATGTATTTAGAAGACAGGTTGGAGACCTGGTGTAGCATGAATATCCAGTTTTACCAAAATTTCCTAAATCTGTCTCCAAGTGGCTAAGAATTAGTGTAAACTGTTAAGTGGGCAAAAAGTCAAATAACAAAATATCAATTTTAGAAATTGCCAGAAAATAATTAACAAGTACCTTGGAATTTATGTTGGTGATAAAGATGAAGAAGAATTGTATATTTATTTTATTTAGTTTTATTGTGAAATAGCTTCAAAGGCGGTAAATGATACAAGCAAACATAATGTTTGGCTTGTTTTTTTTTTTACATCTGCCATTTTTATTTTCACTTAAGAGTATTTGTTTTAAAATGTAGTGTCAACAATAACATCAAGGTCATAGTTTATAACAGCACAACCATCAGATGGGGACGGGGTTTGTACTGGTGAGACCAGCGATGATGGGTGGAGTAGAGACACGAGGAATAGACAGGAGACAGAGCTGGAGGTGGAGGAGTTAAAGATGCTGAGATTCTCTTTTGGAGAGACAAGGATGGACAGGATCAGGAATGAGGTGATTAGAGGGACAACTCAGACAGGAAGGTTTGGAGAAAACGCTAGAGAAGACAGATTGAGATGGTTTGGACATGTTCTGAGGAGGGACAGTGGATACATTGGTAGAAGAATGATCCTAGAGATGGAGCTACCATGCAGTGAGGGAGGACATGGAGGTAGTTGGAGTCAGAGTAGAAGATACTGAAGACAGGAGGAGATGGGAAATAATGATTCGCTGGTGACCTCTTAATAAAAGACAAGCTGAAAGAAGAAAACTGTCACCTTGATATGAAACTACCTTTAAATTACATTCTTATATAATAACAGTGTCTTTTTTTCTCCTTCTTTTTCCCCTTTTCTCCTGCTGCCGTCTTCCGTCTCTGCTGCTCCTTCCTCCTGAACAGGTGAGTCCATTTTTTTTTCATCTCTTTAGCATTGGTTAGCATTGTGCCTTGTGAGGAACACAGAGTTCCGTCGGACATTAAGGATCCGTTCTTCCATTTTTCTTTACTTCTTATTTTATTTCTTATTCTTGTCTTCATTATTATCGTTCGCGGCTCCTCTGGCCCCCGGTGCCTGCCTGCTGGGCCCGTTCCCAGGGAGGCTGGTCCCAGTGTTGGTGTAAGAGAGTCGAGATTCTCCAGTGCATTAAGTTTTACAAGCTACATCGAGCAGCAGCTGAAACAATGGCAGTTAAGTGACTGCTGGAAGTGCTGCGTAAAAAGTTTTGAAGGAGGTGTTGCTGTTGGAGCCAACCATTTATTTTCCCATCAGGAGGCGCAGGAGTGTGTAAACGTTTGGTCGGGGACGTATTCTTTTGTCATCACGATGGCCGACTGCTCTGGGCTCCATTATGTATATCATCATAATAAAGTCTTAATTGGCTCTGTCACTGGAATAGAATTTGTAATCTGATTAATCACTGGTAACGTGCATTAATCACGTTTAATTATGCTTAATCTTTGACTCAATTAATCATGATTAATCTACAACAATACGGATTCTTAAATAATACCTGAGGTGAATGTAGGTTGATTGTGACTAATCCACGTTGAGGACCGTTTGACACGAGTTCCACATCTGACTTGCGTATCTCCGGTAACCTGACTAACTGAGAATTTCCATGTCCAATTTGTCCTAGTGTCCAAACCGTAGAGTCTTCGTTAAAAATTCCTCTCTTTATTTTGGCTCGTGGGCCACATTAGATCCTAAAATTTGGACATTTGGTCAGGATTGGATAGATACAGAGTTATTGATAAAATGGTTAAAAAAATGTGTAAAAGTCATGGATAAAGTCTAAAATGTTTTTACCCTTTTCTACACTATTAAGGATCAGTTTTACAAAATAAAAGCACGATTTGCAATTGGGTATGACCGTTCACGAACGTAGTTTGAGGATTTTACAAACGTATTTTGACAAGTGCGTTGTTTCCGTGCTGACGCGTGTGTTGTTCTCAGAAAACGTTTGTGTATCCGTCCTTACGTGTCTTTTCATTTTCATTATTCACATTTATTTAGGAAGGAAATACAAATTCAAAGGATTAGATCAGTGTAGAAAGTATTGGATATTATTATTTAAACGTACGCTACTCTACCCGATTCCACAATCCCGAAGTTTCCCCGTTACCTGTGTCTCTGTGCCGCTAGTTGGTGACACACCACAGTGTCAGAGCTCAGCCTGAACGCTCCTCTTCAGGAGGAGACGAAGGAGACGGGTGATAGAACGAGGTCAGGGAGATTGACTGAGCAGAGATTAAGTCGCTGTGCCGCAGCACTCAGGCTTAAAAGTGCAGATGAGAGCACGGCTCACAGATTGGTGAAGTTACTGTGGATGAAGAGGCTTCTCTGCTGGCCCTGAGGTGAAGGAGTGGACACGCTCATTAACGGTGTGATGTGGCGTTGTTTGGTGTTGGTGTCAAAACCAGGAAACTGGAATCTGGCTCCTTATCCCAGCTTCCTGAAATATGGAAAGTGGAACAATGATGATCTTTGAGTTCTTTCTCAGGATCTCCTGTGTTGGACTTGGAATCCTGATGGCATCGACAACAACAACAATACATAACCAATGGTGTGGTTCTCTAGGGGGCGCCAAAGTAATTTCGGGGCCCAAGGGAGAAGGAGATTAGAATGAATGGGTGTTTGTTTTTGGTGTTTTTTTTTAAGGAAATTTGTGTTAATAGTGAAACAGCAAATGGTAGCAGCATGTGTGTGTGTGTGTGTGTGTGTGCGTGTGTGTGTGTTCCTGTGTGTGTGTGTGTGTTCCTGTGTGGGTTGACCAGAGGGCTCTGCTCTGGGGGAAGCTCCTTGGAGAGCCTGGAGTGAAAGACTCAAACTCAAGGTGTCTTTACAGAGACTCTGAGACTAGAGACTAGACTGTAAGTAACTGCAAAATGAAGACAAGGACATTTAGGACAAACCAGATTATTAAACAATGCATTTATTTATTTATTTTTTTTTTGATTGGCTCCTCCTCACTTCCTCTTTAAGACTCCCCCTCTACTCTCTGGACGTCCCCCACTGTCCCCATTGTCACAGGGCTAATGAAGCCTTAAATGCATCATCAATGTTTACATTCAATTGCTTCTATCTCCTGGTGTCAGTAATGACTCACTTCACTGTTACAATGGGATGCACTGTTACAGTTGTATTTGGTCTTAATGATCAGTTCTTCAACTTTTAAAATCACATCTGGCCGCAGTAGATTCACATGATACTGATTGTTATACTGTATAAACTAAGGAGGCTCTGATTCAGTCCTTAAAACAGTAGTTGAACAGTAAAAACAGTTCTAAGAATGACGTTTGTTACTGGAGGGTGTCCATAGTGAAGGACAATAAAGGTTTGAAGAAGGTGAAATGCGTCTTTTACTCTTTTGGAGAGGATGTGGTAATGAATTAAATCGGAAGTATTGGGGAAAAAAGTCAGGAGTGGCAGGGGAGTATGTGAGGGTGGTTGAAACCTGGAGTTTCTTAAGTTTTTTTTATTAAATACAGGGGTGGCCTAGCACTTGTTGAGGCTTCAGGTTCAAGTCAAGTTGCCTCTGAGATGATCTGAGTATAGCACCATCCTGACCCAAATAGGTTCCTGTGGATGCACCACCCACAGTACAGCTAGCTGTGTGGTGCAGTGTGATTTGGGTGGTGCCAGCTGCCTCTGAGACATAGCAGCAGAAAAGCAGATGAAGATAAATCAAGGAATCAAGGAAAATTTTAGGTTGCACTGGGCATAGCACTGTCCCAACCCAAAGGAAGGCTCACAGTGTGGTGCAATGTGATTTGGGTGCCAATCCTGGAGATTGTTGCCTCTGCAACCCAACAATGGACAATATAAATGAACGAGCAGCACCTGTTTTTTCACAATATTTCATGTATTCTCTCGTTAGCTGCCCCTCCAACCATGACAGCTTTAGGATTGTTACCTTGACGCCCAGTCAAGCTAGTGGAGATGGCAGGTTTGTGACAGGTAGTGAGACCTGCTATGACATAGGGTGTGGAGACTGAGATACAGATGCTGAGATTTCAGTGTAAGAGACCAGAATAGACGGTATTACACATGAACGGATCCTAAAAAACTGTTGTATTCGAACGGGTTGAAAATAAACTTGGAGAGACAACGTTGACAAGGTTTGGACATGTGCTGAGGGCTAAAGCTGTTGGAGGTGGAGCGGCCGAGACGTGGTGTCTGAGTCAAATCAGAAGATTGTTTGTGAAGAGGGGCCAAAAGAGAGGGTGAATGATTCCAGATGAAGCTCCACAGAGAGTCCAGAACAGAGAGCATCACGGTTGAAAATGTGATAATGTGATAACTGATGTTCAAATGGATGTCCTCTCATCAGACCATAAATCAGTCCAGTGAATTACCAGTGTTTCGCATTCACATTTTAAACTTATACATATTCATAAACAGTAATGTTCCTTTTTTCCACATTAGCAGCTTTGATGAATACATTCATTAGATTCTGGGATTTTTTTTTTTTTTATCTGGTTAATGATTCATTGCTCCGTCAAACATGTCTTTTTTATTCATAATGAAGCAGTTTGACGGTGGTGTGATGGTCCCGGTTCCCTTTCATTCCAGATTTTTACGATGACCCCCCGAAATCTTCAAACACAGAAAAGTGGTCATTAAACCAAAGGCAGAGAATAAAAGAAACATCACAGGCGCCTTCATGTCTCCATCTATTTAGATGTTGACTTTTTCTCCCCTGATAAACAATAATAAAGAATAAAAAAGAAAAAACCCTTGTGAGATGGCTGTGAAGTATTGTAATAAAGCTTTTAAATGAAGGATGGCTGGAACTTGTTTGGTTTAAATCACAAAGGCCATCAATCTGAAATCTGTAATTGCCTCAGCTTCTCCTTGGAGATGAAATATTGTTATTTAAGGCGAGATGTAAACAGCCAGCAGCGGCATTCTTTAGTGTTCAACACAAGGAAAACGAGTCGAAGGCATAAAATTAAACTAAAGCAGGAGTGAGGCGGCTGGGAAGAAGTGACGGAGTGGAATTTACACCCGCTCTGGTCGACCATGTTTAAGGACAAGTCTGTGTCTCTGCAGCTGCCGTTTACGTCCAGCAGCTGTGGTTGGTGTCACTCACTGCAGCAGAGACACAGGAGGAAACGATCGCTTTTTCAGAAAAACTCTTCAGTTTATGTTCAGCTGAGGGTCGTGTTGTGTTCAATGGACTTTAGTGCAGGGAAATGTCACCTGATTGAGAAATATAGAATGCAGATATATGCAAAGACATTTAAGACATTTTCCTTTTAGATTTATATTTATCAATATCCTTTTACGTATATGTTTTAATATATATATAATATTTATATAGATATATGTAAATATATGTGTGTATATGTATATATGTAAATATAATCGTGTGTGTATATATATATACACACGCGCGCACATACACACATACATTTGTGTATATATGTGTATATATATATATATTTATATATATATTGGATTCTGTCAATATGGAAAATGTTAGATATATATAATACAATATACTTGTCCATGTTAATGATGGACTTGTCAACGTTCTTCTTTTGTAAAGTGCTAACAATGTAATTTTATATATTTCCCACTTCTTGTGTTTAGATGTGAAGACATTCTATGAATCCCATGACACAACTTTTTTTTGTTATAGCGACAAAGAAGTCTGAATGCAACATCGAGGAATATCAGTCTATATAAATATATATAGATCTAAAAACAAACATTCATTCAAACATTCTAGAAAACATTCATAGAAACGAGGGACAGGCAACTGAACACTTTTCAGTCAATAGTCGTCTTTCTGTTTCTTTGAGTAAAACATTCTTTGCAGATATAACATTTTCAAAGTCTTTTCAAATCTCTGCCCCCTACTGGTCGCTCCTGTGAACAGCTGCTGTTCTGAAGTGACAATAAAGACCAATTTTATTTTCTCTTTTTATGGAGATTTGCGATTTCTGCCAAAGTCAACAGCTCCTCGGCGATGCATCAAATATTCATGCATTCCAGCAATTAGTACGCTTTAAATTTATTAACACGGTGACGATGTGCCAGGGTATAAACAGGCGCGCTGCATATTTTAGCAAAGATGTTTGGTATGAAGTGGGATGTTTTTTTTTTTTTTTTCCTTAAAAGTGAGTCAACAGAATCTTCTTCATCTGAATCTGTCCTGAGGTGAAAGATTCACACCACAGTGTTTTCTTTTCCTCCTCACTGCAGCGGTGAATTGGACTGACATCTCTGACAAACAGCACCTCAGTCTCTGCTATTGAAAAGCTGCAAAAAAAAAAAAAAAAATCAGTTTCAGCCAAAACCTATAATCCATGACACTGATTCATATTTACCTCCTGGTTTGTGTTAAAAACAAAAGAAAAAAAATCTGTGTTTCTGTCTCTGAGTTATTGTTTGAAGACTGTGTGGGCTTGGAAAAAATGCAAAATATAAAAACTGATATTGGCTCATTTGTAATTTGTGAAATTAAAACTCTGATCCGCTCATGAACTAATTATGATACAAGGACAATGAGTAAATTTGAATTAAAGTCCAACAGGTTCATTCTCTCAATTTAGCAGGGAGTGATTTCCAGAAGGTTTGTTTGTTTGTTCATTGCTCTGGGGAAAATGTCTTAATTTGCCAAATTGCCTAATTCTAATTAAGCCTTGTGGTTTTTCAGGCTGTAAACTTCCCCAGAGAACCTCACTGTAGCTGTTCTCTTTAAACAAACTGGAGTAAAAATGGGCTAAAACACAGTGTGGGGCCGGAGAATGGCAGGAAATTAACATTTAAACAAGAGCTTTTGCTTCACCTGGATCAAGACTCAGCGGCAGTTGGAGGTTAGACTGTAACACTGTAATCAGAACAATATACGGTGAAGTCTGACGTGTAAAAGAATCCTAATAGATATTTTTGGATTTGTCACTCCTGGTAAAGCTGTCAAATAATGCAGACAACCTACCCCATAGGTGGCAGTAATGAGTTATTTGCCGCATATTGGTTGCTATCAAGTTTTTATCTATTTTATGGATTGATTTATTCATCTTTTATTTGTTAAATGAACTTCTTTGTCTCCTTTTCTTTTTGTCTTGTCTCTTTCCCTTTCAGGAGGTTGCGACATCGAGTCAACAATTTCCATCTCCCCCTGTCCTCTGTATCTTCTCCTCTAACTCCAACTACCTCCATGTCCTCCCTCACTGCATCCATCAATCTCCTCTTTGTCTTCTACCTG